>CM019150.1:51712313-51848708 GCA_009733165.1 Naja naja | reverse complement strand
AAAGTGGGTTCATTCTGAGCTGTAGTCACTAATAAACAAAAGCTGAAGCACTCGCATCTGTCTCTTCATGCAAACTTAACACTGGCGACAAAGGTGGGATCTCCTGAAGAAGGCAACCTTGAACAGAAGAAGAAAATGGCTGCGCTGAACCCCCCAGCCCGTTCGATCTGATGGCAGAAGACTGGGAGGCGATATGCAGATCGTTTCAAATGTATCTGGAAGGAAGCGATCTTGCCGACATTTCGAAGCGGAAGAGGGCGGTCTTTCTCACGCACTGCGTCCGGCAGTTTTCAAGATGGCGAAACATTGGCGGGGAGCTGCAGAGCGTGAAGGTAATGGAATGGCCTGACTTAGAAAAGTTGTTAGAGCCCATTCATACAAGTATGATGCCTCATTAAGAGACCGAGTTTTACCGTCAGGATCAGGGGAAAGCAAAAGCGTAAACGACTTTGTGGCAAGTTTAAGAGACATTGGGGTGCATGCAATTTAACAATTTAGAAGAGGCCATGCGATCGATTTGTTCTGGGCCTTAAAGACAAGGTGCTTCAGAGCAAGTTATTACTAAGACCTAAGATCACGCTGAAGGAAGCAATAGAAGAGGCCTCTTCAGCAGAAGCTACCAAGTCCTCAGCAGCAGCCATGAAGAAAATTAACAAGGCCACAAGCCATCCTGATGTGGAAAAGTCCACAACAACTCATTGTGAGCAAATAGATTCTGAGTCAGACTGTAGTGAGGTGGAGGAAGGAATATAGACTCAGAATGGGCGGAAAAAAGAAAGACCTGGGAAGAAAGAGGCAAGATTTCTACTGCAGAGGTTGCCACCCCCGCACTGAATGCAAGTTCCTAGATACCATCTGCCTTCGTTGTGAAAAAAGAGGACACCTAGCAAGAGTCTGCAAATCATCCAGAACTCCACCCAACAGAAGGAAGTTTCCTGACAAAGAATTCAAGCCCAACAACCTCAGTGAGAAAATGGGGCGCAGCACAGAAACAAGGGAAGAATGAAACTCATCAGACAGTAACTATTGGTCATTCTTCTTCTATCAATAACAGAAAAGTGCATGTCAAGGTACTAATTGAAGGAAGGCCTTGCCAAATGGAAGTGGACTCAGGCTCATATTTATCTATGGTGTCATGGGACACTATTCACAGACTACTCCCAAACATTCAGAAGAAGCATTTCAAGAAGCAAGCACTGACTCTTAAAGACTACCAAGGGAACAAGATTCCAGTAGTTGGAACAAGAGAATTCAACGTGAAGTTCAAAGGCCACACCAAACGCTTGCCCTGATCAGTGGACAAGGATGCCAAGCTTGCTGGGACTTGAGTGGTTCAATCCACTAGGCATCGAGGTGACTGGCATCAATCACGTGAGCAACACTGAATGGGAGGAGGCCTTGAAGTCTGAGTTTCCAGAGGTCTTCAGTGAAGGATGGGCAAGTATATGGGGACCCCTATCACTTTCAATCTAGATCCCAAGGTGCCACCAATTCGCTTAAAGCCCAGAAGGGTCCCATTTGCCTTAAAGGAAAAATTGATGCACAATTAGATAAACTAATAGCTCAAGGAGTTTTAGAGCCCACTGACCACTCCAGGTGGGAGACATAGTCACACACCAGTCAAGACTGATGGGTCAGTGAGAATCTGTGGAGACTATAAGGGACATTGACCCCCAAGCCATCGCTTCAACAGAGCATATCCAGTTCCAGTGGTGCATCATTTACTACATTCACTTGGCAGGGGTACAGTCATTGTGACTCATAGAGGTGCTTTCAAATGTAAAGGTTACAGTTTGGAGTAAGCGTGGCACCAGGCATCTTCCAAGCCTTATGGAAAGGATGCTCCAAGGACTGCCAGGGGTAGTACCTTACTTGGATGATGTGTTAATCTCTGCTGAAAATGACACTCAGTTACAGAGAGACTCAGAGAAGTTACCAGATTCAAAAGCGGGGTTAAAAGTCAAGGAAGAAAAATGCTCTTAGAACTGACAAGGTTGAGTTCTTGGGCTATATGATTGACAAGCATGGTATCCACCCCACAGATGCCAAGGTTCAGGCAATCAAAAAGCCCCTAGACCAAATGTAAAACAGATTTGCAAGCCTTCCTTGGACTCATTAACTTTTATCACATGTTCCTACCTCAGAAGGCAACCATTGCAGAACCACTGCACAGATTATTAGACAAAAGTCTGCGTGGGTCTGGGGCAGAAAAGAACAATCTGCATTTAACAATATTAAAAGACTAATCCGTCTGATGCTGTACTGATACAGTTCTCTGAGAATTTGCCTGTTGTACTGACTTGTGATGCATCCCCTTTTGGAGTGGGGTTTTTGAGCCACACTTCCCAGCGGGAGGAAGCTCTATTGCATTTACTCTCGCACCTTGACCAAAGCAGAGAGGAACTACAGCCAACTGGACAAGGAAGCCTTGGCAATTGTTGCAGCTGTCAAGAAATTCCATGAGTATTTATATGGGAGAACATTTACCATTGTCACAGATCACAAACCTCTGTTAGGCATTGTGGCAGGAGACAAACCTAAGCCCACTATCCTGTCACCAAGAATGCTGAGGTGGACTGAATTTCTTGCTGCTTATTCATACAAACTCATCCACAGGCCTGGCAAAGACATTGGGCATGCAGATGCTTTGAGTCGCTGCCCACTTCCTTCTCACACTGAGGACTTTGCTCCTGAGACTTACACTTTTTCCTAGAAACTGTTGCCAAGCTTCCAGTACACACTGCTGAAATTGCCAGAGAGACTGCCAAAGACACTGTATTGGCTCCTGTTATAGGCTGGATTAAGAAAGGTTGGCCTCTTCAAGATCTACCTCAACTTGCCCAACCTTTTAAATCCAGGCAAACTGAATTATCTGTATTAAGAGGATGTATTTTGTGGGGTAACAGGGTGGTTATTCCTGCAAAACTGCAAAAAGGTTTTGGAAATGTTACATGAGGGTCATCCAGGTATTGTCAGAATGAAGGGATTGGCCAGGAGTTATGTATGGTGGCCAGGTATTGACAAAATGGTTGAAAACTGGGTTGCATCTTGTCCCAACTGTCAGGTAGTCAGGCCTGCCCCACCTCTCGCCCCACACAGGAATGGGAATGTCCTAGGGGCCCATGGTCCAGGATTCACATTGATTTTGCTGGCCCTACCAGAGGGCACACTTTCCTTATTATAGTTGATGCATATTCCAAATGGCTAGAGGTTATCCCTATGGCATCCACCACAACTGAAGCTGTCATCAAACAGCTTAAAAGCTTTTGTAACTCACGGGTTACCTGATGTGCTTGTTTCTGACAATGGCCCTCAATTTACATCCAACCTTTTGAATCATATCTAGCACAACAGGGTATCAGACATGCCCTGACAGCCCCTGGGCATCCTTCTAACGGCTGGGCTGAACGTATGGTACGATTTACCAAGGAAAAACTTCAGCAATTGGGTCCAGGGGATATCACTAGAGTTGAAAAACTTCTCAGTGTTCAGCATATCACTCCCAACCCCTCAACTAATTTGTCCCCAGCTGAATTGTTGATGGGTAGGAAACTCAGGTCTCCCCTTGATCGCCTTCATCCCACTTACACACCCAACACATCACTAGATTCTACTAGCAAAATTCACACATTCACTGTGGGTGATTCTGTTTATGCTAAGAACCTTATGGGTGAACCATTATGGATTCCTGCTGAGATAACCCAAATCACAGGCCCCAGGTCTTACAGGGTACAAACGGAGGATGGTGTCCTCTGGAGCAGGCACATTGATCAGTTAAGATCCAGATTGCCTCAGGAGCATCGCTTTTGCTCCTCTCTGGTTCCCATACCTACTGCCTCTTCTAGGGGAAGGGAGGATCATGAATGTAATGAAAAAGCAAGAATCAACCCCATATGTAACGAGCTAACACGACAGGAACCATCCCAAAACCTGTCACAATACCAACAACCATTTTCACAAATGGAAGATTGCACATCATTACCTGATTTAGGTGCTGACATTGGGTTGGAGATGGATTGGGAGGAGAGACCAGGTTGTAGTAACCAAACAGGTTCTACCATTACTACAAGTCATAGTAAGGAAATGTCAGCAGACACATTTCCTCCCTCACAAGGTGAGAACCTTAAGACATCTGGACCATGTAGGTCTCAACGTACACGTAAGAGCCCCACCTATTTAAAAGAATACATTAGATAGGCTGGGGTTTGAGTATGGACTGAACCTAGTGGGGAGGGGTGTTATGTATGCAGGTTTAAAGTCATTGGTTTAGTTTGAACTGTTCTTGTAAAATGTAAGAAATGATTGGTTTAAAAAGTGCGGGGAAAACCCTGCACTCTGATTGGCTGGCAACTGCGGCTGCTGGCTATAAGTAGCAGCCGCAGCCCAGCCAAGTGGGTTCATTCTGAGCTGTAGTCACTAATAAACAAAGAGTTTGAAGCACTCCGCGTCCGCGTCTGTCTCTTCATGCAAACTTAACACCTTGTTCCTCTGCTTCTAGGTTACAGTAGAGAAATAGGGGATTACTAATTATTTGAGTTTTGATAAGTGCATGGTGGTAATAGTTTAGATCTGACCAATTTGGTGGTTTTCTGTATGGATTTATTGGCAGGCTGGAGATTCAAAATGAGATATGCAATTTAAAATTCTCCACGTCTTATGAAAATTACTGTCAACTTAATTAGGGAAGGAATGTGAGTACAGTACTTCTCCTTAATTCAGTCAGTGGCAGGGTAGCTCCACCAACCTTTCTGGCAACCGTATCCAGCATAAAAATGTAAACAAACTAAAAGCTTTATTGGGTAACATAAAGATTATGGCAGCAAAAGGACATGAACAGAAAGCCAGAATAAATGAGCTCTTTTTAAACGTTGGATTTAATCAGTGTTTGAAACATCCTCAATATGAAATTCACATTTTGATAGTATACTATAAACAGCCCAGAGGCACTTCAGTAAGTATAGCAAAGGTGTTGATAAATAAAATAATAAATGTAAGTTTAAGTATTAAAACAGAGTTCACAAGCATACACATATAGGTAGTCCTCGATGTATGACCACAATTGAGCCCAAAATTTATCTCACTAAGTGAGAAATTTGTTAAGTGAATCACTGCAGTTGTTAATAACCCAGTTGTTAAGTAAATCTGGTTTCCCCATTGACTTTGCTTGTCAGAAGGTTGCAAAAGGTGATCACACGATCCCAATATACTGCAACCATCATAAATATGAGTCAGTTGTTAAGCATCTGAATTTTGATCATGTGACCATGTGAATGATGCAATGGTCGTAAGTATGAAAAATGACCATAAGTCACTTTCTTCAGTGCCATTGTAACTTTGGATGGTCACTAAATGAACTTTGGATATGTCAAGGACTACCTGTGCCTGAGTTGAGGTAAACCAATCTCTTTGCTTCCCATGAAGGAGTTCCTAAACACGTTCCTCACAATCTCTACAATGAACAAAAGAACAATGAAAGAAAGTAATAGTGAATTCTGAAAGAGTTATCACAACCACTACTCCTTCAGCTAGGAAATACATGCACACAAAATAAATTATAATAATAGCACCGTAGTTAAAATCATTTTCAATAGAATAAAAGAAATACTCTTCAACTGAATAAAACAAATACTCTTCACAGTATTACTCCCTAGTCTGCTGTATTTTTCTTAGATCTTCAACTCTACCTTTGGATTAGAACTATTCTTATCTGGATTTAAGCCAGTCTTAAGATGTTTCCAATATTTCTCTAAAAGAAATGACATAAGCCATTAAAAGCTCACCTGAGAAGGATAACTTCTTGTTCCAGATCAGTCACTTAGAGTTTGATGTTTCAAACTTTCATTGTTTCTATCTACTATTTTGATGGATGGGTTAAATGTGATTGATAGATTTGGGTGGGTTTTTTTAGCTCCTGTGTCAAAACCCCTAGTCCCCATGTGTATAGACAGCAATATGGAGTAGCTATATATAGAATAATAGAATTATAGAGTTGTCTAAGCCATCAACCACAATCCTTTGGTTGGTGCAGGAATACAAATTAAAACATTCACAATAAGGGTTGTCCAGCCTTTTCTTAAATTTATGCATCCACAGTCAAACCATTCTTAATTAGCAAAGCTTCAATTTTGTGATGGTGGAAAAAAGTTCTGACCTTTAATGTCTTTGAATAGGGCTGCCATATCCCTAACAGTCATCTCAAGATTAAATATACACAATGCTTATTGTAGGACTTCTTTGAAATCTCAAGTCAAGTAGCTAGCGCAATGTACTACTCTATGGCCATCTTTTATGACAAATGTATTAAGCCTAGAGTTGTGCTTGTATGTGAAACAAAGAGTGGGATGAGGAAGGAGGGGAGAGAGAGAGAAAGAGAAAAGAAACAGATATGTTTCTTGTAGAAAAAGATTTAATTAGATTTGATGTAAAGGAAGACCTGCACTGTGGCATTTTGAAACAGACCTTCGGTGACTTCTGCTAGAAATGGCCCTGGTTCATCAATATATCTAAATTGCTAAAATGAAAGAGCTTATTTAATTCAAAATGATCAAAAGAATGCACATTTGTAATAAAAACTAAAGATGATAATCCTCATGAATTTTGTCACTTTGATGAGGACATTAGCTGCACAAGATATTCTTCAAAACAATTGCTGGACAACAGAAAGCTATTAGAAGATTCCAAGAGATGGCATAAATATATATACTGGTCTACATGTTTGTTGAGCACATATCTAACTCACTCTATGTTTTTTTTTAGTTAGATATACAGTACATCCTCCTGATCATATCCATGCTACTAGTTCCTTCAATGAAGGGGATCATCTTGTGGGACCTTGGAAATTAACCTTCTCTGTCACGATGTCTGCTCTTTGGAACATCATCCCCCTGGAGTTTGGATTAGCCTGATTCTACCAGACTTTAGGAAGGTCCCCAATTATGGGGGACAGATTGTCAGTTGGACCTGCGCAGGCCAGACCTGCCCTCCTATCTATTAAGACTGAGAAGAAACTGAGAAACATGCCACCTTGCATCTCTGCTCCCCCACTCTACCCCAGAGTGCCAGTGCTCTGGGATTGTGGGGAGTGTGTTTTACCAGTGTGCCCAGAAACAGAAGGCCACACATTTCCCCTTCTGTTCTATTTGCCACCTGCTGTGCCTGAAGGGAAAAAGAAAAAAACAGAGAGAGAGGGTGTTATTTGAGAATAGGAACCCACATTGTGTATTTCGACTTTGAAAAAGCTTTTAACAGTCCTTTGCCAAAGACTCCTGGGTAAGCTTAGGAGTTGTGGGCTAAGAGAAAAGCTTCTCTTAAGTATAGCTGATTGGTAAAGAACAGCAAATAGAGGCTAGGAATAAATAGAATAATAATAAATAAGATTTCTAGACGTGGGAGGATACTCCTGGTGATGGAGTTTTGTTCTGTTTTCTTGTGTGACTGAAATGGAGGCAATTGTTGCAGCAATTTCCTAGAACAGTATTGGATAGGAAGCAAGGGAAAGAGCATTTTACAATTTTTCCCCTCTCTCTAAAGAATTTAAAAATTTACGACTAAGAATAGAAAGCATTTAGGTTTCTTGATAATACATCTTTAGTTTTAGTTTTGGTTCTGTGGGATTATCCATTCTGAATGCATATCTTATTTTGTGGGAACCTACAGTACTTACAAGGTTAACCTAGATCTGTACATATGCAAGCGAACTCTAAACCTAGTGTTACATTGGGCCCTCCAATTCCTTAAATTGGCTCAGAAGTCTCAGAAGAACATGCTGCTGTCAAATCTTGATTTACAGTTCTGGGGGCCCTCTCCAATTTCTGACAGACAAATGCATTGAACTTGAAAAGATTCTTTAAGCAGGTTACATATTCATTATAATTATTTTAAATGTGGGGAAAGAAAATGTATGCTTTTAATATTAGAGACCACTAGAAATGTTCCCTATCAGTCCCAATCTCAGAAGCAACCCAACCCATACAAAAGGGTTCAAGCTTTCAAATTGATATAACACTTTTCTGATCTTGATAGTGTTATCTAGAAGATAGTACATCCTGTTGCTAAATGTGATGGTTTCCTTAGCTTTTTACAGTGATTGCTGACATGACTTTGACAAGAGACAAATGTGTAGATTATGCCTGCAAAGGAAGCATTAATCATACATTATTATTTTGTTACTATAAAACATTGGAACATTCATTGAAACTAAGCATATTTATTTATTTATTTATTTATTTACTTACTTACTTACTTACTTACTTATTTATTTATTTATTATGGGATTTATATGCCGCCCTATCTCCCGAAGGACTCAGGGCGGCTCATAACAGTAAAAAAGAAACAATACAAAATTTGAATTTAAAAAGCTATTAAATCAGAATCCCAATGAATCAAAATTAAAAGCGAATACAACAATAAAAAAAAAAAAAACCAGTCCAGGTCGGCCTGTTGAAAAAGCCATGTCTTCAGGCCGAGATGGAAGGATCGAAGGTCAGGGGCCATCCGCAACTCCAAGGGCAATTGATGCCACAAGGTGGGTGCACCCACAGAGAAGGCTCTCCCCCTGGGGGTTGCCAGGCGACACTGTCTAGCCGACAGCAGCCCGAGGAGGCCCTGTCTGTGGGAGCGCACGGGACACTGGGAAGATGTTCCTGGCAGTAGATGTTCCCATAAATACCCCGGTACTAAGCCATATAGGGCTTTATAGGTGATTACCAGCACCTTGAATCTCACCCGGAGGGCAACCGGCAACCAATGCAGCTCACGCAGGAGGGGTGTAATATGGGAGTATCGGGATGCTCCCATCACAACCCGCATAGCCACATTCTGTACCAGCTGAAGCCTCCGAGTGGTCCTCAAGGGCAGCCCCATGTAGAGAGCATTGCAGTAGTCCAGACAGGAGGTAACGAGCGCCTGAGTAACTGTATGTAAGGCATCCCAGTCCAGATAGGGGCGCAACTGGCGCACAAGACGAACCTGAGCAAATGCCCCCCCGGCCACGGCTCCCACCTGTTCCTCCAAACTAAGCTGTGAATCCAGGAGGACACCCAAGTTGCGCACCCTATCAAGGGGGGGTAACACCTCACCCCCCATAGTTAAAGGAGGAATATCCTGGATCATCCGAGATGCCGGTACGTACAGCCACTCGGTCTTGGCCGGGTTGAGACGAGGCCTGTTCCTCCCCACCCAGATCCGTACATTATTATTATTATTATTATCATTATCATTATATTTGGATTTATATGCCGCCCCATCTCCGGGGAGGACTCGGGGCGGCTCACACAAAAATCTACATACAAAATCCAAATGTATAATAAAATACTAAAATACCCCATTAAAAACCCCAATCCCTCTCAATCCAGGTTGGCCTGTAAAAACAGCCAGGTCTTTAGATTGCGGCAGAAGGAACGTAAGTCAGGGGCCAACCGCAGCCCCAGGGGCAGCTGGTTCCACAGGGTGGGTGCCCGCACAGAGAAGGCCCTCCCCCGGGGGACCGCCAACCAACATTGTCTGGCCGACGGCACCCCCAGGAGGGCCTGCCTGTGGGAGTATACTGGGTGATTGGACCTCGATGCTGGTAGAAGGTGCTCCTGCAAGTACCCTGGACCCAAGCCATGAAGGGCTTTATAGGTTAGCACCAGCACCTTGAATCTTATACGGAAGGCAACTGGCAACCAATGCAGACCACGCAGGAAGGGTGTCACATGGGAAAATTGGGCTGCTCCCATCACCACCCACGTGGCTGCATTTTGCACCAGCTGAAGCCTCCGTATAGTCTGCAAGGGCAGCCCCAAATAGAGAGCATTGCAGTAGTCAAGACGGGAAGCAACGAGCGCATGGGTGACCGTGCATAAGGAATCTCGGTCCAAGTAGGGGCACAACTGGCGCACCAGGCGAACCTGGGCAAATGCCCCCCCGGCGACAGCTTCCACCAGCTCCTCCATATTGAGCCGTACATCCAGGAGGACACCCAAGTTGTGTGCCCTATCCACGGGGGTCAACACCTCTCCCGCCATGACCAAAGGTGGAATTTCTTGGACCCAAGATGCCGGTATGCATAGCCACTAAGTCTTGTCTGGGTTGAGCTGGAGCCTGTTCCGCCCCATCCAGATCCGTACCGCCTCCAGGCACCGGGACATCACAGGGAGGGCATCACTGAGCTGGTCTGGGGTGGAGATGAAAAGCTGGGTATCATCAGCATATTGATGATACCTCACCAAACCGGATGATCTCACCCAGTGGCTTCATGTAGATGTTGAACAAGAGGGGAGAAAGAACTGATCCCTGAGGCACCCCACAAGTGAGGGGCCTCGGGGTCGAACTCTGTCCCCCTGCCAACACTGACTGCGTGTGTCCCGAGAGGTAGGAGAACCACCATAAAATGGTGCCTCCCATTCCCAACCCCCGAAGATGCCGCAATAAAATACCATGGTCGATGGTATCAAAAGCCGCCGAGAGGTCTAATAGGACCAGGACAGAGGAACATCCCCTATCCTGAGCCCTCCAGAGATCATCCATCAGCGTGACCAATGCCATCTCCGTGCTGTAGCCGGGCCTGAAGCCCGATTGAAACGGATCTAGGTACTCAGTTTCCTCCAGGAAAGCCGGAAGCTGTTGGGCCACCATGCTCTCAACAGCCTTCGCTAAAAAGCGAAGGTTGGAGATGGGACAAAAGTTATTCAAATTGGCTGGGTCCAGGGCAGGCTTCTTAAGGAGGGGCCTCACCACCACCTCTTTCAAGGCGGCCGGGAAAATCCCCTCCCGCAATGAAGCATTGGTAACTGCCTGGAGCCAGCCACGTGTACCCTCCCAGGCAGCATATACCAGCCAGGAGGGGCACGGTCCAATAAACACGTGGAGGCACACAGCCGCTGCATAATCCTGTCCACCGCAACTGAGGTCACAGGGTCAAACTCATCCCAAATAACACCAACAAGACTCGTCATTGCCTCCACGTCCGACTCAAGCCAGTTGGTGTCCAAACCGGCCCAGATCCAACTGATCTTATCCAGCAGATGTTGACCAAACTCCTCAACCCGCCCCTGCAAAGGGTCCTCCCTCACCTCCTGGTGGTCCCATTATGGTCCCCCAAATTATTTTCCTCCTTTTGGCATGTCAGGCAGAAATTTCCAGAAACATTTCTCACTATTCTTAATAAAAAATGCAGCAATTACAAATTTAAAGGCTATTAATTTGCTACCTTTTTATGATATTCCAAACTTAACACTTGAAATAGATGCATAGCTAATAATAGGTACCATTTTGGTGGGCACAATAACAGGGACATGAAAGGAGCCCCCAACTGGGCATTTCCCAGGCAACGGTGATGTCACCAGCTAATCCTTTCAACCCGGAAGCACCTTGGTACTTCCAACATGAATATGATATGATGCGACCTAATAATAGAGCTGGCTCTTAGATGAACAGTTACTGAGCTAAAAATTTGCATTAATTTCACCATTGTGTATAGAAAGCTTCCTTCAGCGGTTACCAAGACACCACATACCAGGCTAGCAAGGAATACATCACCCTGATCCCTAATACTTCACTGCTCACAGTTTCCCTCCAAATCTGCTGACTCAAACATATATTGTCCTGCAGCAGAGATGGAAAGTTTGTGTACCATGTGAGCATAGCAAAGCAATCTTGAAGGTTCAATTACTCTGACTTCAGGCCTTTGGTATGGACAAAAACTGCAGCTGGTCCTCTTATGGACAACCTACATCACATTCCGATCACCCTGTACGTTCCCACAGACAGGGCCTCCTTGGGATACCGTTGGCCAGACATTGTCGGCTGGCCGGGCCCAGGGGTAGGGCCTTCTCTGTGGGGGCACCCACCCTGTGGAATCAACTCCTCTTGGACCTTCGTTTGGCTCTGGATCTCCGCTCCTTCCGCCGTGACCTAAAGACTTGGTTATTTCAACAGGCCAGCCTGGACTGAACCAAGAGGGGAGGGGGGTTTCTTTTAAAAATTGTTTTATGGTTTTAATAGTTGTAATGTTTAATATTAGGCTTGTACTGTTTAATTATTTTTTAGTTAACTTATTGTATTGTATTTTTTATTCTGTGAGCCGCCCTGAGTCCTTGGGGAGAGAGGGCGGCATACAAATCTAATAAATAATAATAATAACCTGTGGAATGACTTGGGTGGAGGTTCTTGTCTTCCTGATTTTCTCAGTAATCATTGAACATGGTTTCTTTCTGGACCACCTTCTGTAAGGCTGGGGGCACTGTTTTATAATGATTCTTTCATGAGCAGGTGCTTCCAGATGGTGACATATATAGTGTACTTGTGGCTCAATTTGCTCACTTATTCTTTTTAATATCTATGTGAAATTACTGAGCGAGCTCATCTATTGATTTGCAGTACACTTAGGACATCCAGCTCTATGTCTTCACCTGAACCAAGAAGGAGATGTGATGGAAGTCTTGACCCGATGACCAGAATAGGATACAATATGAATCCCAACCAGATGGAATTGTATTTGTATAGAAGCTTTCCAATTTCAGGTTAGTTTCAGCCATCATTCTGGATGGGGATGCTTCCCTCATGAAGGAGCAAGGGTGCAATCTGATAGTTCTCTTGGATCAGCTCATGGAAACTGGACCTTGGGTTTGACTCTGGGCATTTCCATGGGCTTCTGGGAGGATGTACATGTGTATTTTCCTGGTCTTTTCCTAAAGAAAAAGGACATTTACTCCTTCTCTTGCACAATTAAAAGTATTGCATTGTAACAGTGACACAACATTCCAAATATAAGCAATTTCTAAAGAGGCAGGACAAGCGTTTTCATTAACAACACAAAACCACAAATTAGATAGTCGGCAAACTAAATGATGCTTAACTGATGGGTCATCTTTCTGTTTTTCTTTGACCAATTAACAGAAAAAAATGATTCATTCTGAACTTTCCACACTCTATAAGAAGTTTGTTCAACATAGTTCGATGTCACAGTGCAGAATTCCCTGCTCAACTTTAGAATTTTCAGGTAAGACTGTGAAGAATGCATGCAAGCACCTTGGGAACGGCTAGTGTACTACCCTATTATCAAATTATAAAATCAAAAGCAGAAGAAGGGATTGTCTTTGGACATGTTGTTTTCTATGTCCACACTGCAGATTATTTATTAGATTAATAAATAATCAGATTATTGTTGTTGGTTTTGCGCTGTATATATGCTTCTTTCATTGTTTCTTTAAAATTCAGCCTGAGAAATAAAACAAACAACAAATCCTTAAATTTTCTTAATATATCCAAGTAGAATAATGTTACTTATAGCAGAGCATCCAAGGAAGGAAAAGCAGTTGGTACTATGTCATTATTGATTCCCTCTTATTATTTATCTTGCCTTTCTTCACAAAACTGGGCACTACAAAGACAAACAAAAAACTACAGCTAGTCCTCAACTTACATTCCTTTTGTGTCTGTTTGACGTTACAATGAAAAAAATGACTCATGCTATTTTTTCACACTTACAAACATTGCAGTATCCCCACCATCACATGATCAATATTTGGATGCTTGACAATTGGCTCATATTTATGACAGTTACAGTGTCCTTGAGTCATGGACTTTTGCGACCTTCTGACAAGCAGTGGGGAAGCCAGATTTACTTAACTACCATGTTGCTAACTTAACAATTCCAGTGATTCACTTAACAACTGTGACAAGGAAGGTCATAAAATGGGGCAAATTTCACTTAACAACTATCTGGCTTAGCAGCTGAACTTTTGAGCTCAGTTATGGTCATTTCCATTGGCTGGCAAGAAATCAGGCCCAACTCTAAATAATGGCTTCTTTTCACAGGAAGCAATGCTGAACTATTCTTCATCTGTTCACTCTAATCAGTCATAAAACATGCACCATGTTTGCATCATTCCCAGGATTCAGCTGAATGTAACCTGAGTTGCCAGATCATTGCAATTTGTCCAGCATAAAGAAGAGATACATGATATTGTGATGCTTCCAGGTTTTACAGGGACAACAGGGGCAAGCAAATTAGATTCCCAGTCCTGGGAGGAGAAAAGATTAGTTGGCTAGCAATCTGTCTTTATCTCCCATGATAGCAATAGCATTGTTTTCTATATCCACAACCTTCTGCTTCTCTAGCTCTGGCTGAACTGGAATTCTTTTCATGTACCAGACTGATTGGCTTAATAAATATGCCCTCACTGAAATCCAACAAAAATACCATTATATTCTAGAATAAGGATATGAAGGCTGAGTTCTAAAATAATTGTGGTTCATGCAAAAAGGCATACTGCCTTTAAGAGTCTAGAATCTGACTGAAGAAGTATATAGCTCTGATATTCCTGACATTCTTACAAACACATGCTTTCTTCTTTTTAAAAAAGATGCTGAGCTTAATAAAATATCTCCCAAGATGGCTCCACTAGACATACATGCTCATTGCTTGGCCCAGCAGTGGATATAATGCAATGTAATTACACCATATAATATTTATTTAGTTTTAAAAAACAGGGAAAGGGGAGTGGGATCTCTTCTAGAACCAACGAGTAACAGACCAACAAGCAACCAAAACAGCATAAAAGTTTAATTAGATGAAGAAACTAGTGGGACTACTTCTTTTTTTTTAAATTTTATAAGTTTTATTAATGGACAATAAACAGAAAAAAAACATTAAAAACAATGAACATGATGCATACTTAATGAAAAATACAAATTTATATATGTACATAAATATTAATCATCTTAGCTAAAGTTACTCCATTCTTTTTTTTAAGCCAATGGTAAAACTTCTCCCAAATTCTATAATAATCAGATTCAGTCTTGTCTTTTAATTCTTGAGTTATTCTATCCATTTCAGCGTATGACCAAATTTTTCTAATTATTTCCATCTCTTCTGGCATACTATTTCCTTTCCATCTCTGGGCAAAGGCTAGTCTTGTGGCAGTGGTGACATGGATTATTAAATATATTACTTCTTTATTGTATTTCCCCACATTGATTCCTAATAAGAAAATTTCGGGTCTGAACTCGATTTTAATTTTACACATCTCTTCTAACCAGTTTCTGATTTTGGGCTTTTTCACATTTCCACCATACATGGTAATATGTTCCAATTTCTTTACTGCATTTCCAACATTTAGGAGATACTTTCGGATACATTTTTGCTAATTTTGATGGGGAGATGTGCCATTGATAAAACATTTTTAGTAAATTTTCTTTATATGATGCTGCCAGAGTAATTTTCCTATTCCTATCCCATAACATTTGCCAATCTTCCAAATTTATACCATATCCAAAATCTTTCATCCAGGCCAGCATCGTTTCTTTCACCTTTTCTTCTTCCAATTTACATTCCAATAGTACTTTATAAATTTTTTTAAATCAATTTCTTGTTCGGTCCTAATAATATTTTATCTAATTCTGTTTTCCGTTTGCTAATACCCCATTCTTTCCTATCTTTACCATACCTTGATTGTAATTGTAAGTGGTGGGACTATTTCTGAGGGCATCATGCTCAAGGACCCTGTTCAATTTGGCTGTATCACTGTTATGAAACATTTACAAATACATGCACATACACATATAAACACACTCCAATAAATAATAAATAAATAAATAAATAAATAAATAAAATAAACACTTAAATAAAACATACAAAGATTCAAAGTTAAAGCATCTGTGGCACCCACCTCTCTCCTAGAAGAATGAAATATTCTAGGAAATATTAAAAAGTCAATACTTTTAACACTAATAAACAGCATCTGACTATCCCAGGTTCTTTGGAAGGACTCAGTAGGTACCACAGCTAAAAATGCCAAAGCTAGTCTAAACACCTGACTTATATTCAATGAACCATAATAATAACATCCTTTGATTATATATTTAATATTATTTAAAACACAGCATTTGCCTATCCCAGATTCTTGGGAAGGACTCAATAATTAGACAAATCCAATCTAAAACATCTAACTGTCCCACCAATTATAGTAATTTAATGATAAGATGGTTATCATTTCTGCAATGGTGAGCACTGGGGCTGTCTTTCCTCTGCAAATGATTTGTTGAGGTTAGCCTGAAACCATTAGAAATGCTCTAGTCCAAACAGAGAGTTTCCCTTGGAAATGACATAATAATAAAAAGAATAGTACAGAAGTGGAGCAGAGAAAGTAACCCATAGGTCATTTTGAAAGTGACTGGGTCATTGACAGAGGACAATCTTGTTTGTTTCTGCAGTTGCCTACCTGTTCTGAGTATGGGGCAAATAGGCAGTGCAGAAAAGCTTAAAATCTCTGCAGGGACATGCTGACTGGGTAATCTTGGAAGTAGAAGTCTACAGGCTACACTAGATATGTTCAATCCATTCAATGTTATTATATATACAGTTAAGTCTTCAGCTCTCCAGAACCTGAACTCTAAGTTCAAGTTGCTTTTCCTTGGCAATGAAAACCAGTGTTTATCAGAGTATATTTGAATATATTATCACACGAAGTCATTTATCATTTTACTACCATATTTTTGAAGTTCTATATCCCCCTTTTTGAAACTATTGTATACAATGTTGGGGTCATCAACAAATTTAAGTTTATTGAGGTTTATTGCTAACTGTGATATATTAACATAAAATTTAAAACAATTCTTCTGAAGTTTTTCAGAATGTATTTTGATGTCAGTTATAACTGTGTAGGTTTTCTTCAATACAGTATTTTTGCATTTAAAATAAATTTAAGTTGGATGGTGCAGTGGCTACTATTCTACTCAACTAACAAAATCCTACATCTTCAACTTCAACTCCCAGAATTCCCCAGTCAGCATCCTGAAATCCATAAATCTTAATGTTGCCATGTTTGAAAAACACAGTTCTAGGCCAAAGAGTTACTTAGAATTGTCTAGGCTCACCTCCTTGATAAATGTTATACCCCTCAAATCTGTTGCAACAAAATATGCTGGGAATAAATAGTCTGGTAGCACATTGACTGGGAATTTGGGAAGTTATCCTAACAGATCTGGAAGTACCATGCAGAGGAAGGTTGTTTTGCAACATACTCATTTGGAATAATTTTACCTCACTGAGCAGTATTTATTCAATCTCCTTAAGGATAGCTGAAATCAACCATTATAGTAATAAGTTTTCTTTTAAGATGCCTTCCTGGATTCAATTTCCCTATCATTCTGCATATTTTTATTACTGACTTTTTGCCATCAAGTAGCTGATGACTGATTAGCTGATGACAAAGCAGTCACTTTATATACAAGGCAGGATTTAGGAAGTGTCTTATGTATGTATTACTTTAAGACATTAAAGTATCCAAGCACCTCAAACCTATTATTATCTTGCAACAGTCTTTGGAGCAGAATTAAAATGTCACCAAAGCCAACCATAACAAGAAAAGGATTGAAAATAAATGCTGATAATCACTGGATTGGTGTTCAGTTTCCCCAAATTGTGCACACAATCCTAACCCTTAGCCTTCCTCGCCAATTTGTCAAAAGCATCTTTACGTGTCCATTTATTAGACTGGATATTATTGCTACACTTCTCTATCTGCCTCCAGGACATGTAAATCGCCACCATCCCTGTCAATGTTGGAGGATGGGAGAAAAGGCTTGGAATGACTGAAAGGAAAGTGAAAGTGTTCAATGGTGATGCTTACTCCTCCCTTCTCTCCTGGCCCCAGCTGTTGCTATAGCGACCAGAACAAAGCCTTTTCTCTTCCCTCCTTTGGAATTGTTAATTGTTTTTGTTCTCCCCTCCAGAGGGGGCCCCTTTCTTTTTTTAATTGTCCAGTTGTTTCTTTCTGTATGGGTGTGCCCCTCCTCTGCTCTTTGCTCTCCCCTTTCCTTTTATTACTTACTCGGGAGAAATCAGTGGGGATCGTTTTTTTTTTTTAAAGCCTGTTAAAAGGAACATTTTAACAATGTTCTTTTACAAAAAGGCCAAAGAATGAGTAGGAGAGTAAGAAGATGAGATAAAGGGCTTTGATGGGCAATCTCACAACAAAGCAATCAGCCGCCTGTGACCTCCTGGGGCCGGTCTCCCATGGCTATGCCTCTGGCCCCTGGCCTGGGCATTTTTTAGGGAATCTCCACCACACACATTCTGACTGGGGCAGCTTCTCAAAGGTGAGAATAACATGGATCAAAGCCATTTGGAACACTGTCTCTGTGGCTTCTTGCCCAAAATGCCAGGGTATGTTCATCCTGGAAAAAGTATGAAGCACAAATACCTCCTTGGTCATTTCTTTTACCTATTTTCTTTCTTCCCTTTTTCTTTGACTTGATACTAAAGTAAGAAAGAAGTGAGAAATGACTTAAAAGGAGCTTTCTCTCTGCGTTGGAGTATGTACAAGAATGCACACATGAGCTTTGTAAATGAATTAGGCACTGTTAATTATTGGTCAAAGTAAATAATTTAAAAAATATTGGTCCAATCAAATTTTTTTAAAGTGTAAATCATTCTAATTAAAGCTAATAACTTACATATTTTTGCTACTCTATTCTGAACAACTAATAATAATTTCAATTTCAATAATAACTGTATTTCTCTGAGTTTGCATAATATGTGACTGGATATTTAACCAAAATAAAAACCCCGAGCAAGGGATCTTCTTAACACTTCTATGCTACCTCTTAATACTGGAGCACATGCTTTACATGCTGAAGCTCCCAGGTTCAATTCCCAATTATCTCTAGATAAATGGTAAGATATCAAGCAAGTGATTGTGGGTCCAAGGAATGCCTCTCAGAATAACAATATTGGGCTAATACGGTAAAAAGCTTTAATGAAATTGATGTATGCCATCATTAGTTTTCCACAATTTTTGTCTACTGCAAAACTGGACTAAAAATGTAAAGGTTCCCCACGCACATATGTGCTAGTTGTTTCCGGCTCTAGGGGTTGGTGCTCATATCCGTTACAAAGCCGAAGAGCCAGTGCTGTCCAAAGATGTCTCCGTGGTCATGTGACCAGCATGACTAAATGCTGAAAGCTCACGGACAACACTTTTTGAAATATTGCCCAAATCTGAATTGGTGAAGTTCAATCATGTTTCACTTACACCACGTTGATTCAACTGACATACCCTACAAGAAGTGAAATCTCCTTTAAAGTAAACTTCTCCTTATTAATTTGTAGACCCATTTCTTGTCACTGCCTTCTTTCAGGATGGTTTTTACTTAAAAAAAAAGTTCCTAATTTAGCCCACAACCTTGTATTTCCTGGTGGCTTTCCATCTAAGTTCCCACAAATACTGGTATGTTAGCTCAATTTTAAAAGAAGCTATAGAATTTAAAAGAAATCCTAAGAATTTTCTATATTTCTATGAGCAATCTTCCCATTTCATGAAAATTCTCATATGACTCATAAACAGGAGAAGTTGTTTTTTGTGGCCTCCGCTTAAAAAGAGGATGAGGGACATGTTGGCTGCTGAGGTTGGTCTTTTGTGGCCACATCAATCAGTTCTAACAGCTAAGATTCCTTCAACTTAATCCAAAGAAAAAATCCACATCATCTCATCCTTCCTATGCACATTCCTTTGCTGAAAAGGACTTGTTTTTCGCAGTGAAAGAAACTATTGATGCATAACAGAAAAATAATTGTGAATTATTGGCACTACTAGTGAAAATATGGTGATTCTTAACCTTTTTTTGCTGTGAGAGAAAAGTAAGGAAATAATGGTCATCCCCTATAATCCATAGGTACACAAACAGTCTGGGTACCCATAGGAGATACATAGGAATCCTTGCAGTTTTCATAAACTACATGCAGTCTGGCAGGTAGCTTTAAATTCTTATTTTTTCATATCCCTTTCCTGTTCTATTCATTAAATTTTAGAGTGTGAATATACAAACAAAATAATTTTATATATACAATAGCTATTAAATGTATTGTTAAGTGTGACATCTATAAACTTAAATTTTATCATGTTCTTCCCATTTCTGTTTGAATTAAGGACTTATTTGTATTTGTTTCATCTAAAATCATTAATAAAGTGAGAAAGGTTTTACACATCCTGATATTATATGTGAATTAAGCAGTGTTGCTGTCTTTAGTGGTTAATGCAGGGATGGATTGCTACCAGTTCTGCCTGGCTCTATAGAACTGATAGCTCTGAAGAGCAGCAGACACAGAACTGGTTCTGTGTCTGCTGCTGTTTGGCCCACCCACCTGGTGATTACTGCAAAACGTAATCACCGAACCGGTAGCAACACCGGTTGAATCCCACCCCTGGGTTAATGAGAGTCAGAGTATTGTTGGACTAAGACTATGAAAATATGGATAATTCCCAACTCAGTCATGAAGCCCCCTGGGAATTAGGAAATAGCCCCACCCTCCAGCTTCTGGAGACAGGATGGGAGATTTTTTTTTTAATCCCCTCTTTCTAGGGCTAGTTATTGGAAAATTCAGCTGGTGCTTCCTATCCAGACCAGGAACAGGCAGCTGGTTAGTTGATTAGAACATATTGCATCAGAACAACCCCACTTAAAAGGAATATATATATATAATTACGTGCATATGAATTTAACTCACACCGCTATATAACTTTTAATAGTTGCACATATGGAACCATGCTTTACCCATGATGTTGGTTTATCACAGCAAATGGCAGCTGTATACTCCTGATTGTTTTCCTATGATAGGAAACACTGCTAGTTTCTAGGAGGCTTCTGGCTGAGTGTTTCACCATCCACTTGGAAACACAAGAATAAGAAAGCCCCCCAAACAGGTCTGAAATTGCTTCTATAATTATTAGCTTTCTTACAAATTTCTCAAGAAAAGCTCAACCATCTTACAATTCTCCTGGACTTCATGCTTATTGATATTGCATGCTTACTGATAGCATCATGTCCTATCACCTTAAAATTGTAGTTTATTTTCCAATGGCAATAGCTATAATAAAAAGCTAGTTGGAAATTCAAATCCCTCACTAGCAGACATTGGGAATAAGAGTGTTTTAAAGCAGGGGGTCACCAACTTTTTGGACCTCAGGGACCACCAAACTCGTAATTTTAAATCCCGCAGACCAGAGACCCTGGGAAAATCCCCAAAAAAGTCTGCAGGAAAATTCCACACCCCGTTTTCCTACCAATCAATCATTCTTTATTTGGGATTGCAGGATACCGTCTCCAGCTCCATTCTCAGGGGGAGAGAGAGAGAGAGACTTTTGGCTTCATGCAAGGAAAGCAGCAGAAGCAGCAGAAGTCTTTCTTTCTCTCCCCCAAACTCCTCCAGAAATGAGTCTTTGTGAGACTTGTCGTGCCAGCACTGGGGTGTGCTCTAGGGGGTGACATTTCTCTGCAGACCACCAAAATTTTCTCATGGACCACCAGTGGTCCCTGGCCCACTGGTTGGTGACCACTGTTTTAAAGGATTTAGATAACATAATTGCTTGAGAAGAAACAATAAAGAAAAGTGCCCTGAAATGAAAAATTAAAGAATAAAAAGCTGCTCATTCAAGTGAGTTGTTGGCCATGTATATACTTTGTTATAACAACTACCTCAAAAGATAAACATTCTTTAAATTAAAACTTATGCAGTTGGCCTTAGTTCTGGATAGAGGGCGTGATACTATTTACAAGAGACTGAAAGAGAATTAAACAACTAACATTATCTCAATTCTGGCATCTAATTCCCAAGTAGGGCGTCAATATGATGGGGCAGAACACTTTTTACATTCCTTGCTACAAATAACTTCTTCAATAAATGATTTGTACGGTATTTTTATTACATTTATATGCAAATCAATGACTTTTCATTCAAAATATAGTAAATTTGAAAATTATATATTAAGAGCAAATCAGGAAATTATAATTTGACAATAAATTCTAATAAACTCCTTCCCTGCTGCATCCTTATTATTGATGTATCCAGGCCAAAGGCTACAGAGAGTTCAGTCATTCTAAAGAAGGGGTGTCAAACTGGCCGCCCTATGGGCCACATGCTTCACGGGCATGCCACACCCACCCCAGCTCCGCAAAGGCAAAGAACAAGATATGTCAAATGACATAACCAAGTTTGACTCCCATATTCTAAAGTTATATTCTAAACCTTTTCACAATTTTTTTTAAAGTCAAGGAGATCTATACCTTTTAAAAAATTATTTTGATAGAAAATAAAGCTGTAGATTAGATTCTTGTTTTGGAGTCAGCCGAGAACAGTGAATATGGTGGAAAGATTTATATACTAATTTGAACTTTTAGTGACAAGTTGAAAACTGCTATTTAGATGGTAAATCATTATCGCTGTGGATTAACCTTCCATCTTTTGTTGCAAAATCATTATACAACTGTACTCTGTTGGAATCCCAAAGTGGCAACCAAACTTCATAACAGCACCAAACAGCGTAGTGACAGTATTTTTTTAATACTGTAAACACTTTCCCATTTTAACCATGGGAGTAGATATTAATAGCAGCAGCTTCAACTGTAATGACTTTTAAATGCAGAGTCCCAGTTTCATGCCAGTTTCCTTTCTCCAAGAGAAGATGGATAACTTACTGTGGATGTCCTCCAAATTTTACCAAAATTGGTAAGGATCTAGCAAAAGTTTATTGACAAATACAGAGTTTTATGAGTTAATTTCAGGAAGAGGGACCTATACTAAGCAGAATTGGCTGCCCTTTATACTTATTTTTGTATTGCATTACAAGTGTATTTAATTGTTTTATGATTGTTTAATGCCCAGAGTCACTTGTCTTAAATCAAGGACTATAGAAAATAACTAACTAAAGCTTTGTGTGTTTGAATTGCCTAAAACTTGCTGTAATAATTCAAAAGTTTGTATTTCTTCCTACATTGGGATGGGGTCTATTCACAAAGCTGCTTTAACTTGGACTCCTGATAAACGCAGAACCTTTCTAGAGAAAGACACTCGTTCAGAATTGCAGAAATTTAAGACACACAAAGTTAGATGGAATGAAATCTGGGGGGCAACAGGGGGAACTATCCCACTTAAGCTTCGTATCTTGTGTCCCCGGCTAAGTGTGGACATGTGAATCCAGCCACCATAGCTTAATCCAGAAACCAAGATTAGCTACGCATTGGCACAACGTGTGAATTCACCCACTCTCTAAGCTCAAAAGAGGAAGGTCCGGTAGGAAAGAGGTCCAAAGCCAAATCTGGAACCCGGACCCTAAATTATTATTGTGAGGCAAACGAGCAAAGGAAGCGAGCTGCCAGCGAACGGCTGGCAGAAGCGTGTTCCCTGGAAACGGCATGGATGGCCGGCCAGAGGAGGGTCCTTCTCGTTTCCCCTCCCCTCCCCTGGAAGCTTGCAACGCCAGCCGCGTGCGATCGCACCGACTAAGTGTCCGCCTCTTGTATACAGAGAAAAAGAGGGAGGGAGGAAGGGAAAACCGGGTCTGGCCTGCCCCTGGGGCGGGGCGGATTGGAAGACAACAGCCCGAGCCCGACAGAAGAAGCAGCTCGCTGCCGGAGGAAGCCGTGCCGAGTCCCGCGAAGCAATTTAGTAAGTGCCGCCGGCCGGGTCTTTCCAAACCTCTTAGGCAAACCGTAGCGGAGCGTCTCCTTTTGGGCTCCTCGTGACTCCTTCCCGCTGTTAGCTAATTCTAACTGTGGATGAAATTACCGGTCTTCCGGGCTCAAGCTGAGGCCACTGGCGTGTTAATGGACGCCCCGTGAAATGCCCCAGCGACCTGAGGTGCCGCTGAATAAACTTGTAGCTGGTGGGATGTTTTGTTTGGCAAGAGAGCGCAGACACGCGCGCGCCCCTGCTTGCTCTATTGCGCGGATTTCGATTTTTATTTTCCTTCCTTTTCAAGACACGTGAACTCTGGACCGGTGGAGAAAAGAGATTTTCAACTGGAAATTGAATTTGGGGAGGGTGTTTGAGTTAACAGTCGCTTCTCTCTCGGTTTACAAACTCCATAGACGGATCTCTCTGTTCGCTGGCTATTTACTCTGTTTATGGATGTGTGTGTGTGCGCGCGCGGTCGCGGCCGCGCGCAAACCCGCATTTGTACTGTAAATGAACAACACACTAGTGAAGGGAATCATTGATTCTCTTCTTGCAGTCTACAGATCGCCGTCTATAAAAATACCCCAAGAGAATCAAAAAGAGTCGGTCGGTTAACCTCTTCTGTTTATTGCCCAGACTCACTCCGCCCCATTTTGCAATATTCTGATTTCATCGGGACAGCAGTGAAGCGGCTCCTGAGAAAGGTATTTTGTGAATTCAAAAGTGGGGCTCCAGTTCAAAATCGGTATTTGCAAAGGGGTCCCGTTTGCTCCTGATATCTGCCAGAAGGTGAAGGGTCGTAATTGTGTCTTACTCGCTCACGCCCTAAATCAAATAAATACACATTGTCCGGTTTTCTCCATCGTTCCCCGTGTTTGTTTGTTTTTTAATTTGCGTGTACGAGGAACTATATCAGACCTTCGTTTAGGCAGAGTTAACTTAATCGTAGAGATGAAGGGGGAGACTTTTAAAGGATCTTCAGAGCTACTTTCTCTTCCCATTTCCTGTCCACCTCCTCCCCGTCTTCTGACCAAAACAAAACGGCATATTTATAACTGACTAGGGGCACTGTCTCGCCAGCCAGTCTGTGGGGTTCTGTAACACAATGATTTCATAGTCAATGGGGAGAGGCAGAGTGATGTTCTTGCAGTTGTAGGCACCAACAGAGGTCACCAAGCATGTTATAAAATAAGCAGCCTGCCAAGAGGTTATTTCTCAGTTTACAAAGGGGAGCAGATACAACTTTAGCCTAAGTCTGGATTTTTTGAAAGGAAAAAAAAAACTTGCTTTATTGAAGAAGGTGTCATTCCATACAAGATTGCACCAAGCTCCTTGATGTTTATTTGTAGCATGTGAATGATCATCAAATCACACAAAGTTTCAGCTGTTACATTTTGAAGACTGCTTTGTCTGTTTTGGATCTTGTCCTTTATTGCGCTTTAGTTGCGGTATTATTTTATTGTAATTTCAGGATATATTTTTAATTTGTATGGGATAGGAGTGCAAGAAACTTTATACATGATGTGCATTTCTAAGGGAGATGTAGGACACAAAACCATAAACATTTCATTGTTGTATGATAAATAAAAGTAATCCTGTTTTGTCTGCTGTACTTTTGGGTAGTGCTAGTATTTAGAATCAATTTTACATTAAGGCAATAACATTTATCCCTGAGCACTGATACAGCCACAGTATTTTGGCTGAAGTTACAGAAATATTGATAGTCATCTGTGTCCCAATTTTCTCTTCCCTTTTCTGCCTAAAAGATATTATTTTCAGGGTTCTATAATTAAAGTACTGAAAGTCTAATCCTATAAAATTAGTTAGGTATAGCAGAATAAACAATGGCATGCAATGCAACTAAATCCCAGTTTATTCTGGGTAGATGGGCTGTGGTTTGTTTATTATTAGACCTAAGAGGCACCATGACTCATGTGAATGAATAAAACCTGTAAGATGGAGGGCCATTCAAGTGTCCTAACCTGTGCTCTGTACAAGAGCCAAACTGTGATGGCCATGATAACTATTGCTTCACTGATTGGACCGGTTAGGTCCAATCTCTGGGGCAGCTAGGCAAATGCTGGGAGTTTGGTTCATTTTGTTAGTGGACCTAGGTAGCAGTTTGTAGAATTGGATGGTCAATAATTGAAGAATTAAAGTTCAAAGAATGAATATACACACCCATCTAAGACATAAACCTGTTATATGGAATAGTAAACTTTAAAGGGCATTTTCAACATACTTCCTTTTTTAAATATGTAGATATAAACTGAGATACATAGGAATTTTTTTGGTATAAAATCCCTGGAAAAGCTGTTCATAGTTTGGGGGAACCCTCTGGAGTGGCATGAACCAGTGTTATGTAGTGGTTAAAATGTTGGATTAGGACCAGAATGCCTCAGCCATGGACATTTCTAGGTAACTGGGCAATTGTTCTCTCTCTCAGTTCAACCTACTTCCCAGGGTTCTTGTGAAGAATATTTGGAATAGGGAATGCTATACTTGAGTTCCTGTAGAAAAACTAGAATATAAATATAACAAAAAGAATTGATTGCTCCTGGAAGTAGATAGCCATAGTATCCTTCGAAGCATATAGCAGAAACCTTTTTGATACTAATCCTGATATTTCAAGTGTGCATCTCAGAATATTAATGTTCCCAACATGGCCTTTTAATGTTGTACAATATACTTTACTCAGTTACTGAGTTCTCTCATTTTCAGGATTGCATAATATAGATTGCTGTGTGGCAACTGGTAGTTCGTCTTGGTCAGCTTTATCTGCCAATTCTTAGAGTACACTGCATAGCAGATTGAGACCTTCCTCAACATCATGTTTGAATTGACTTCAAATTTTCCTTACTTTAATAGTTTCCAAAGTCTCAGGGCTACAATCTCTTTGCTTTTGTTGTTTTGCTAGTAAAAATATTTTTGGCATCACTGCAGAAAAATTAAAATGGGTGGGGTTGAGGCTTTGGACCCAGTTACCTGCCATTAATGTTTGTGCACCTCAGAATTAGCATAGTTGATCTGGAGGTGAGACAAAAAGTAACTGGTGCATATGCTGGTTCATAAATCCCAAACCTAACCTAAAATTGCATAACAACCTTTTGAATGCAGTCTTTGCTTTCTGCCAGAATTATTATAGTTTTATTTATTAGAATATCATTTTTTGATATTAACACTTTTGCTGCTTGTCAGGTCTGTGCAGCTAGAGTCAAATAACACTTTTAACAAGCAAATTTTGCTTTACTTAGGACAAAGAGAATCATTTGGCAATAAAAACAGGTTTTTGCAGGTTTCAGGCATATGGTTTTAAAAAATGAAGTACAATATTAACCATGTGGAGAAAATAAGGTTCAGATTTATTTGTTATTTTGTAAAGTTCTTCATTTAATTTGAGTATTGAAAATGAAAGGTCTTCCTAACTGTTCTCTTGAAGTAAACATGTATAGGGATTCCCTGCTTCTATGGAGAAAAGTAGTCTGCACGAATGACACATGTTTGTCAACAAAGACAGCTGTCTCACATATTCTCCTCCTTTCACCCCTATGGCATCTAGAAATATTCAGCGTGTAATGTGATATCATCATCCTGGGAGTTAACTACTACCCACTTATTGTCATTTGTGACATCTCATTCTGTCCTTAGGGAACAGGAGAGAATCTTTCCAGTTGTGGCATCTAAACTGTGAAATCTCTTTCTGAGGCACTGTTGTGGAGTCACTCTTGACACCTGACTTTTATGGGCAGCTGCCAGAGTCCCAACATCTTAGAAAGGTTGGCTACTGAAACCTGCCTTTATGTCCACTTAAAAATGTGGCCCTGTTTTCTAAGAAGTCAATTTAATTGCCTCTGATGTGACATCATTATGGGAATGTAACATCACTTCTGATTTAATTGAAGATAACTGCTATTCGGCAGCACTACTAAAGAAACCCACCAGGGCTCCCCATCATCAGTTCCCATACACCTGAGCCATACCTGGAAATCAGTTGTGTTAATGTATCTTGTAAATGATTCAATCATCCAGGCCAAAAGTATCTTAAAACCTTAAATCATGACAACCAGACCAAAGTTTATTAAAACTGAGACATTTCGTTATTCACCCAAATAACTTCTTCAGTCAAAATGAAGATTTGGGTAGGCAGAGAATCAGGTAGTCATTGGAAAGAACCAACTCTTGTCATACAGACTGTGGGGGAGAGGGGTTCTCCCCCAAAAAGGAAAAGCAACATGTAAAGAAGGCTGTGTTAATGGTTGCTCAGTCTTCCAGTCAAGGCATTGTTGTTTGCCAAGAGTTTGAAATGAGATTATGTATTGCTGTTATGTACTGAATGAGGACTGGTTGTTTTTCCAGAGCACCAGTTTCTCCTTTTGTGTTTTATGTTTTATATTGTTTTATAGTTTTTAAAAGATTGTTTATAAATTTTGGCTGGGTTCTAGTGTCATCATTGGCCACTACCCATCAGATTAGCTCCTTTGCAATCACTTTTTTAAAAATAATTCTCCTCCTAGAACATTGGCATTCTCATACATAGGTCTCCATACTTCTAAACAGGGTGTTCTGTTTATAAGAAACATACTTTATGTGCAGAGTCATATACTATTGTCCTCTTGAGAAAGTCAGTGAGCATTTTCTGGGCTGTCATTCAAATACAATGGAAGCATTAACACAGTTGCTCCTGATGGCAATTGTAATCTGCTGTATTCCTCAAAATGCCTGCTATAGGTTGTGGGATGGCTTGCAAGTTTGAAGTATAAAATACATAAATAAAATAAATGTATCAGCATAGCTATTAGAGCACTTCACCTGAGGAACTAAACTTCCATGTTATAGTCATTCTGTACAACCACTGCTTCTCTGATGTACTTTCTACTGCCTGGTCCTTGTTGTGTGTGAGTTTACTGGCTTTCTTGCCGAGGTTTTATTACCAAACTAAGTAACATCATCAGTGCTTCTCTGGGGATACCTATATTGTGAAAATGAATCCTCTGATATAAAGTGTGGGGGCATAAATTACACATACCACAAACAACTGTCAATAAACTGTCCTACCTGAAACGTAATGGTAAGATTATTTTATATTACATTCACATTACTTGCTATTTATTCTCTCATTCTTAGATTATAGAAAGAAAAGAATCCTACATGAATTTTTAAACAATCTGCATAAGCAACTTGATTCTATTGAATTAAGTTGAATATGTGTGATGATTTTAACTGGCATGATAGCTTCATTATGGGAAATGACAGTCAAAAATAGATTTTTGGGGAGCAGGGGTTATGATTGAAAAATTTACCATTTAGTATTTTAATATTGCTTCTGTGCTGTGAAAAAAAGCAGAAATGTCATTGCATTTTATTTTGCAATCTCATTAGTTAATTAATGTAAGCCAAACTCCAGAAATTATATAGGTCAATTGTGGCTTAACATAAGTGAGGTCAGGGATGGGAAATCTATGGCCTTCCAAAGTAATTGAACTATAACTCCCAGCAGTCCCAGTCAATATAGTGAAAAGAAATGTTGAGATGGGTAGTTCAACAACATCGAACTATCTCTCTGCTCCAGCACTAGAAAATACTGAATGAGTTTTCCTGCAATTGTTTAACACAGGTTTCTCCATCCAAATTTCCTTTAGATGGGCATTGGATTACAATTTGTACCACCCCTAGTTCACATACCATGTACATGGAGAGAATCGGGATTGAAATTTAATAATATTTGGAAGATATCATAGGTTATATACTGTGTTTCCAAATCTTGGCTACTTTTAAGATGAGTGGACTTCAATTCCCAGAATTCCACACCCAGCAAGGGAGTTCTTGGAATTGAAGTTCACACACCTTAAAGTTGCCAGGGTTGAGAAACCCCATCTTAATATATCACATTTATTGAAGCAGGTTTTATTGTTTCTCTTAACTACATTTTGTCTTGCTTCATAGTTTTCTCAGATACCTGTTAGAACTTATTCTAGTGTTGCATTGTCTTTTACAAGTTTTGCCATAAATACTTCTTACAAGTTTTTGTTAACATAAATAAAGGATGTCAATCTTAAAATAAATTAGAAGAAAATAAAATTTGGATTTCTTGTAGGATATCCATTCATGCCACGTGGTAAACCTTTCTTAGACTCTACCAAGTGAACTTTTGCAGATAGACTGGAAGATGGGATTGGAGAGAGGGCTATTCTTTAAAATATCTGTGTGGAGATTTTTGAGCGGGCTGGTAGAAATTCTTTGGATTCTTGTGCAATTGACACTACAGTAAATTGTACATTTATTTCAGACTATCCTTTGCTAAAATTGTATTTGCCTGAGATACTCCATCTGTGACCGGATGGGTATAGCCCACTTACAGATGCAGTGCAAATCATCCTAGCAGAAAACTTGGCTGTTTAACCAGCTGTTCCCTTCTCGCTAATTGCAATCTTTGGTGGGTCAGTGAGACAAGGTTTTGCAGTAGTATATTTTGAGAGTTTTTACATCTAGTGTGTAAGCATGAAGACAAACTATGTTATACAGTGGCAAACATTTTTGTTGTGCATATGTATGGCGTACATGTGACAACACTCTTACAAATCCCACCTTACAGCTATGCATGGAGTTGAAAATACTTGTGTATGTGTGTTTTATAAACATAATGTAAATAATGATCCACTTGAGTAAGCTGCAGACAAAGCAAGTACACTGGAAGCTGAAATGTCTAGTACTTGCTGCTTAACTTTGTTAGTTTAAGTTTGTGTCTCTCATATTTACGTTGTGATTCCAAACTTTGGAAATAAGTTTGGTTATTTCAGCAGCAGTTTTCTGTTGCATTAGGATTATAGACTCATCCCAAACATTTTTTTATGAACCGTACAACTGTGTATAGTAGAACTTCCTGAAAAAGTAAGCATAACAGGGCCTTGGTGGTGCAGGCTGCTAAATGCCTAGCTCTTAAGTTCCAGCTGCCTGCAATTATTGCAGGCTCGAATCCCACCAGGCTCAAGGTTGACTCAGCCTTCCATCCTCTCGGGGTAGGTAAATTGAAGACACAAGATTGTTGGGGGCAATAAGCTGACTTTGTAAAAATGCTGCTTAGTAATAAGCAGGCATATACAATGGAATGAAGGCTATTGCTGTGCACATTGGGTTGTATCCCAAAAATTGTAAGCCACCGTGAGTCTTTGGAGAAGGGCAGCATATAAATGTAATTTAAAAAAACCATAATATTAGGGTTTATTTATTTATTTATTTATTTATTTATTTATTTATTTATTGGACTTGTATGCCGCCCCATCTCCGAAGACTCTCACAACTAAAATCATACATCCAGAATAAATAATTAAAAAAGAATTAAACCAAAACAAGCCCAATATTTATCCATTATTAAAATTAATTTAACCCCCCCCCCAAAGAAGGTCATCACAGCCCAGTTTGGTCAAATAACCAGGTCTTCAGGTCGTGGCGGAAGGTGTGGAGGTCAGGGGCCAGACGGAGCCCCAGGGGTAGCTGGTTCCACAGGGCGGGAACCACCACAGAGTAGGCTCGTCCCCGGGGGACCGCCAGCCGACACTGGCTTGCCGACGGAACCCCGAGAAGTCCCTGCCTGTGTGCTTGTACAGAGCGGTTGGCGCTCGATATCGGCAGGAGTCGCTCCCTTAAATATTCTGAGACCTGAGCCCACTTCCTCTGCCTTTGAAACATGCAGAAAGCAAACTGCCTGGTATGAGTTCATTTAGAATTCAAAAGATTGAGAATAGAACTGCTAATGGCTCTGTCAGAGGCATTAGAGAACTTGTACTCTTCACTGAACAGTTTGAGAGGACAATAATAGTACAACAATAAAACACATTAATGGAGAACTTACAGCATTCTGGTTTTTATATATTACAGCAAACCTGTTATTACATGGCTGAGGTGTGTGCATATATTCATATGTAAAGCAGGCTTGGACATTGCAAAGACAACTAAGGAGTGTCTTTGTACAGCTGCATGGTGACTATATCCCTATAATATAATTTCAGTGAGGCCTGGTTATTGAATAAGGTAGGTTTTGCCCACATTTCTATTCTTTTTCCATGTGTTTTGCTTTATGTTTTCTGAAGATATTAATTATAGTTATGGATTTAAATTGGTTCATCAAGGGCATCCTCAAAATAAGGTAAATCTATTTCTGACCCTTATGACAGTGTCTGAGAGGCAAGTTTAGTATTTCCTCTCAACTGGATCCATATTGAATAGACTGATAAACTTAGTCTTTACATTGGTTGGGTTCACACGTCGCACTAAATCACAGTGTGGTTGATTTTTTCTTAGCACACTGCGTGAAACCAAATCCTGTGGTTTGCAAATTATGGTTTAGCTTAGCCTGTTTTGTTATCCTTCCAGTTATGATTTATCCAATTTTAAGAAAGCCATGGCTTCATTGAGACTTCCTATAATGCATTTATAGTGGGATTTAGTACCATTGGTCATGGTACCCTTTTGAATCGCATGTGAAGGCTGACGATTTTATGTATTCCTTCCTGAATGGGCAAGTACAATTGATTGAGGCCAGGAAAAAGGGGTTAGCATATTGGGCCCTTTTGAGTAAAGTCCCATGCAATTTGATTCCCTCTACCCTACTTTTTAAATAGCTACATAGATCTACTGTTAGATGTCACTATTGGTTCTGTGTAAGATAACATCAGTATTATATGGCCTCCCCAAGTCAAACTAGAGATACTGTAGAAATCTTGACCCAATACTTGTAGGGCATGGAAAGGATGAAACAGGCTGAAATTAAATCCTATGATTATGGGGTTACTATTTGTCTGAAAATCATATGGTTCTTTTTCTCCTATATTATAAGTCTAATGGGGTGGCTTTTCCTCTGAAAAAAAAACCAGATCTATAACTTGAGTGTCCTTCTGGACTCATAACAAGTGTTGTCTGGCCAAGTAGATTCCATGGCCAGGAGGGCCTTTGTCCAGTTCTGACTGATGTACCTATCCAGTTGGCAGGATCTTTCAACAATAGTTTATTACTCCCAGTGCTTGGTTGGACTATTGCTGTAGTGTGTTTTACATACATAGAGCTGCATTTGCAAATGACTTGGAAACTGCAGTTGGTACCAAATACTAAAGTTTACTTGCTGGATGAAAGCCATTCATCTGTATTTCACCATGGCTGAAGGGAGAGTACATTGGTTGTCCAATTATTTAGTTACAATTCAAAGTCTTGCTTTTGACCTTTATGTCCTATACATGGTTTGATTCTTAGGTTCCTTCAGGATCAACTTTTCCAAGAAGAACCATCCTGTTTGGTATGTTTATCCCAAGAGAGGAAGTTATTCATATTTATCAAGAGAGAAATGAAATCATTAGCAGTGTTTCCCAATAATAGTTTCCATTTTATGAAATAGTCTTCCTGTCCCTAACTATATTTGTACAGATTATAGCACCATTCCACAAAGTAGTAAAAATTAAAGTACCATAGGGCCTTTGGTACTTAAGCTTATCTATGTTAATGACACAGTAGTGGATGTAGTTAAGCATGATGCTGAATTTATTGAATTAAGTAAATGATCTGGTGGTATAGAAGTTGCATAAATAAACAATAAAACTAACAATGCAAAGATCATGCTATTGATTCATACAAATCTCTTCCTCTTCTTTTTCTCATTGAGAATAACTATCTTTTTCCTTTCACTAGATTATGTGCATCTTTACAGAAAGTCCAGTTAAAGACGGGAATGTAGCCTCTAACTCCCTGATTTGTGAAACCATTTTAGGGGCAAAAGGTGGTGGCATCCTATTTATCTTGTTTCCTGCATGATGGATTGTGTGTGACAGCTATAAACTACCTAACTGCCCAATAACTGGAATATGAATTCTTTCACAGAGAAACAAATCAATCCTTTCTCTTGACCCTCTCCCTGTTATTTGAAGAGCATCTCCTTATCCCTATTGGGTAAAATATAATCCCTGCTATTCCAGGATTAAAGCTGTATGCATCTGGAACCAGATTTCTTCATATGTTCTAATGGGTTTTTCATCATTGGAATCTTGGTGAAGAAGCTATTAAGTTCATAGAGTGTCTTTCATTTAATAGAGGACGAAAAGCTGACTGAATTGGAAGCAAAAACGTTTTCGAAACTTAACTGTATTTGTGTTAACCCACCCCCTCCCCAAACTGTGAGACTTATCTCCATTCCACCATAAGTACAGATACTCCCTGCACTTTATCCATCTGCTTGAAAACCGTATGTCCAAACTGGAACAGTTTCAGACTTAAACAATAGCCTTTAGTCTGATTTAGGCCTACCAGTAACAGTAATAAAGGGATGGAATGTTGAGATTGAATTTTCCCATGTTGATTGGAATGAAGTTAACTGGTGCCAAAACCAAGAAAATTGTGGAAGATATTCAGGCTTGAATCGGGGATTCTTACTGATCACCTCACTGTAGTGTGGTAATAAACTGGATTAGGTTTGCCTTCCTTTAGCACACAGTTGTTGTTGTTAAAGTAAGGTAAACTGTTTCCTCAAGCCAAACTATCTGATAATTTTCCAATGTTTCTAAGAATCTCAACTATCATTTTAGATGAAGAACTCCTACTTTTTCAATTTTATTAGCAAAAAATAAACCTTCCATTTCTGTTCTTCCTTTGCCACTGCTCATCCCTTCAACCCAAGTCAATTTTGAGACTCATCTCAGAACATGAACATTGGAATATGAATTCAAAATTCTCTAATATAAACACATTTCAATAACATATAATGTATTCCTTTCATAAACTTAGAGTAATGTGCTTCAAGGAGTAGTACCTGTCTAATCAAACTACTATCTGCCAGTGCATTCATTGTTTAGAATTGCCTTGGGGAAGGGGAAAATATTTACTAGTCCCTTTGTGCAATCTACTGGCCTATAACCTTTTATGATGATCAACACAGCTTCTCTTGCACAGTTGGAGGGGGATTAAAGCAGTTGACTGGGATTTTCCATGCATGGCTGAAGGAGGATGATAGCGGTACTTCAGGGTCTGAAATTAGTGTCTGTTTTCATTGTAGGAAATTCTCACCAGGCAATATTTGAAAGTAAAAAATATCAAAAATAAAGAACCAAGTTTCTCTTCTACTGAGACACAAAGGCTCTGCCATCTTTATTATGCTTATCTGACACTTTCCCAAATGATCTTAATATTTAGACACCAAGGATCAAATAATATTTTCTCAGTATAGGACAAATTTAAGTCCATCATCAGTTGTGAAATGAAGGAGTTTTCCCCACTTTCACTGAATGCCTGGCATAAGATGATTTTTTTTCAGGATGAAAATGCAATGTTTGAATAGAACCACATTTCTAACAGCATTATTATCTTGTGTAGTATGAGTCAAAACTATTACAACTTTCTTGCATATAAATAAAAAAGTTTTATTTACTTTTTAATGGAAAAATGCATACATTTACCAATGAATGGCAAATGCATAACGGAAAAGAGGATATATCTGCATAAGCTTGAATTTTTTTCATTTATAAACCTGCATGTGTTGATGGAGATTTAGAAATAATAACTATATAAATAGAAATTCAGTACATCTCTCCACATCCTCTCTGTGTACCAATATTCTGCTTCAGCTGAGTAGGATATAGGTAAGCAGTATGTTGCCTTGCAAGATAGCCTCTAGATACAGAAAACAGCATGAGTATTGCTCATGGTAAAAGTGGGCTTTGATTGCCCTTATGAAATACTTGCTAAAATGTGCAAAATATACTGTTAGCAAAAGATGTTGCATATTGTATAACTAAGGCTGATGACATAGTCTGCATCTTTTCTATATTTCCATAATATTGGAGGCATAAGTCAAATCTTTATGGGCCTAGACTCAGCATAAACTGATGAAGTGCAAATCATTATCATTCATATTTGTATGCCTGAATGTTTCAATCACTGTTTCTGTACTTTTCCCTCTCAGCAAAATGTGACTTATCAAAATAGTTTTCTTTTGTGCCAGTCACATTCATTCAGAATGTTGAACAGTCCTCCTAAAAATTCATTCCTGGTTTTTCCATTATTGTCATTTTACTGGAGTTATGCAGCTTCTACCAGCCTATTCTTATTTTCATCGATATCTATAATAGCCTGTTAGCCTTTTTTGTTTATTATTAATCAATACTTTCACTGCCCCCACATGACAAAAGCAGATAATCTTTATTCAGATCTTTTATGTCTTTTTATATCTATTACCTGTCTATTATTCTTTTGCTTAATTTTACAAACACACGAAGTATTTTTCCATTTTTGTTTTAATATGTTGATTTGTACGCTTTATGACTTGGCTTGCATTTTAAGTTGTAATTTTCCATCTGAAAGGTTTTTTCTCCTTTGTGTGGCTGAGAGAGTCCAGACAAGAGTTAACTGTCTCCTAGCTGATTGGACTGAGTCTGTCAAAGCTGTTCAGTCCCATCTCTGTTGCTGGTCTTCCCCAACTTTTCGACTCAGTCCCTCAGCCAGGACAGATATGCAATTGCCTCTCTCTAATAGTTTCATTTTCTCAGTGGAATTGCCTCAGAAAGATTGGTTGATTTCAAAATATCAGCTCCCGCTTCACAGCTGTTCTGCAGGGCTAGGATCGGCGGGTAAGGTTTCGGCCACCTGGCAGCCTCAGCATCGAGTGCTGAGGCTCAGACCCCAGCTCTGGAAGTGGTGGCCGCATGGTTAGCGGCAAGGAAGGATCAGCAGGAGGATTTAGCCCGCATATCTCCAGGTCCTATCGAGTGCCATAGCCGCTTATTCCAGTGCTGGCAGCATTGACTCCAGCGCTGAAGGCCGGGGGATCAGTGCAAAGGTGAAGGGGATGCGGCATGCTCTAATTCCGGCATGGGAGGCTGCTCCCTTGTGCCAACAACAGGCCTTATTGGAGGCCATTGGGATAACACCCAAGCCAGCAAGAAGTGCTTAGCACAATCCCGCCGAAGGCCCTGGTAAGGGCAAGTTGTGCCAGCAGGGCATGTCTTGTGATCTGCTGAGGTATTTTCTTAACCCTGGACTGGGTTCAAGGAGGCTGCAACTGCATTGGCCTGAAGCTTTGGGGGCGTAGCAAGCAACAAAAGTGCAATCCAACCCCCCCACCCCTCATCATGACTTCTCCTATATGTGGGCGACCAACTACTTCAGAGCTATAGTGAGCCAGTTATATCATGGTGGAGCCCCAAGGGAGTGGCAAGGCCCCAGGGGCAGGCACCCACAGCTCTACATGTTCTGTGATTACAGGTAAGAAGGCTTTAACCTCTAAAAAGTTCTCTAAAGTAGAGGAGGACACCATGAGGCATCAGAAGGGCTTGGAAAGGCAGATTGCCAAGAGCCAGAAGGCCACAAGTGGGTGGAGTCAAAGATCATCCCACTCGGGTGGCTGAGCTATCTCTCGCCACATCGAGGACCTACAGGCAGAAGCAGGTCTGACCCCAGCTACCAGACCACGGGCACAGGCCAGGTCTCCAGACAGCACAGAAGGCCCTGCTATTCAGTTATTGCCTGCAGAAGACAGAGATTATGGGGATCCCCACAGAAGGCATTTTAATCAGAGCCTTCAGAGCAGCCTCTTAGCAAGCCTAGACCAGGAGTGGAGGCAACGTTCACTCCCACAGCGGTGGGGCTTCGCCTTAGGGTCTCCCCTGATGTTGAAATACCTGTTAAAAGCAGGCCATCGTTGCTAAGGCTATGAGGCAGGGGATAGTTGAAGGCATTCAGAAGTTTAGGCAGCCTTCCTCCATGGCTTCTGAAATCTCCATTATCCCATCACGGGAGCAGGTGGGATGCCTGCCTGAGGCCAGATCTCAACTCCAGGAGCCCGGCTCACCTGATCGCTCATAGTATAGTCAATCCTCCCTGGCAGGGGAAGACGAACAGAGTGAGTCAAATCTCTCTGAGGATGAAGGCTTTTTACCTGCTTGTTTCATTCTATTCTATTTAAATCATTACTATTCAAAGCAAAGAATACTGCCAACTTGGGTCCAGAGGCAGATGATGTAGATCCCAGCGGAGTAATTCCTGTGACATCTGATATGCTTTCTCTGAACTGACCATTCGGGAGGAGGTGATTCCATCACCTAAGCTTTTTCTCAATGTGGTCAACAAACAACTGGATTCGCAAGGTTCAGGTCCCAGTGTTTCTGCTAATGACCGCAGTTTTTACAACATCAGTCCAGAACTTACCAAGAGACTTCAAGTTCCTGTGGTGGATGGTCCAGTGGTGGCTTTGACTTCAGCATTATTCATACCATCTGACTCTTGAGGATGCCCTCAAGGCTGAGGACAAGAGAATTGAGCAGTTGCTACAAAGAGCTCATTAGGCGGCTGCTTGGGCAGTGAAGCGTCCACTGCTGCATCCTTTTTCACCAGAACCTCCCTCCGGTGGCTATGTCAGCTCCAAGACCGACTTCCCATTACAGATATCCGGGCGCATCAGGATATCAATAAATTGGTGGCTGCTGCTGAATTCACAGCTGACGCCACACTCAATGGGGCTAGGTTCACAACTAAAGCCATAGCATCATCGGTGGTGGCTTGGTGTATGTCTGGCTTAAGCATTGGCAAGCTGACAGCAGACGTAAATGGAAGCTGGCCTCGGCCCCTGTTTGAGGGGATAGGCTATTTGGTGAATCCTTGGATCCTCTCCTGGTGGAATCCAGAGATAAAAGGAAGGTGTTACCTTCTCTGTCCAGGTGGACAGAATCACACCCTGCACCATTTTTTTTGACACCCTTCTGGTCGAATGCCAGGTCAAGTTTTCAACGGTCTCAAAGGCCTATCTTTCCGCATCAGGATCAGCAACAGGATAGAGTAGGTAAGGGCAGACAGCAGTATTTCGGCAAACAGCCCTTTCAAGGTGGACGAAGTCACCCCTTTCGTCACCAACATTGACTGCACTTCTAACCCTCCCATTGGTGGCCGCTTGGTCAGCTTCGCTGATCGATGGGAGGAGATTACTTCGGATGCCTGGGTTTTACGTATGGTGAAGTCGGGCCTCTTCCTGGAGTTCTGCTCCGCTCCCCTGAGGTTTTTTATTGCGTGTCCCATTTCAAGGAGCAATACTAGGAAGGGACTCATGAAGTCTGCCATTCAACATCTGCTGGATTTCCGGGCTATACAGAGGGTACCAGCGGATCAGCAAGAGAGGGATTTTATTCCAGGCTCTTTGTGATACCTAAGGCCTCGGGGATGGGTGGGGGTGGAGAGCAATTCTAGATCTGAAGAGGCTTAACAAACACCTCATCCACTGGCATTTTAAGATGCAATCCCTCCAGACCATCCTGGAGAGCGTTCGGGAGGGCAACTTCCTCATTTCGATTGACTTGATGGAGGCCTAACCCCATATACCTATATGCCATTCCCATCGATGCTTCCTTTGATTCTGTTATTCAGGACATCACTACCAGTATCGGGCCCTGCCATTCGGTTTGTCGTCTGTCCCAGAGTTTTTACTAAAGTGTTGGCAGCCCTGGCAGCGCATTTATGCACCATTCCAATGTGTCTACAGTGCTATCTGTATGACATCTTAATCCTGTCATCCTCGGAGCTCAAGGCAAGGAAAGACCTACAGATCACGGTCAAGGACTTAAAGGACCATGGTTTTTCCATGAATACGAAGAAAAGTCATTTTCTTCCCACCTCTTGTTTACTTCATCTGGGGGCAACCATAGATATTGTCTCATACAAAGTTTTTCTCTCTCAGGAACATCGGGCAAGTCTGCAGGCCTTAGCAGGACACATACAGAAAGACCAATCTTCCCCTCTGGCATGCCTCTCACAACTACTGGGAAAGATGGTGTCCTGTAGTTCCATCGTTCCTTGAGCATGTCTCCATTCCAGGACATTGCAGTGGTTCCTCCTGCCTTATCAAAGGTCCGGTAGGAGACACTCCTTATTCAGGGTCCGGGTCCCGCAGTCGGTGATATATTCATTTCGTTGGTGGCAGTCCCAGGCCATCAACAAGGGGCACCTGTTCAAAGAGCCCGACAGGCTCACCATCATGACTGATGCCAACCTTTTTGGGTGGGGGGGCACATTTGTTGTCTCAGATGGCGCAAGGTCAATGGTCAGTGAAGGACAAGGCCCAAAACATAAATTGGCTGGAGCTAAGAGTGGTCTGTCTGGCCCCCAGGCAATTTCAACACTTGGTGGAGGGGACACATGTCCTCTTAATGATGGACAATGTGGCCACCAAGGCTCACATAAACCAGCAAGGGGGTACCCATTCCAGCTCCCTCATGCTGTAAGCAGAAGGCATAGGCCTCAGGGCGGAGAAACGCCTGAGGTCCATCTGAGCAGAGCACATCTCCGGCCTTGTAAATGTCCAGGCGGACTGGCTCAGCAGGGCCAGGATAGATCATGCTTAGTGGAAGCTGCACCCTTCCCTGTTCCATGAGGTAGCAAAGAGATTTGGCCAGCCCATCGTGGATCTATTTGCCTCCCCAGCCAATGCACAGCTGCCCAGGTTCTTCACCAGGTTTGTCATTCTGGGGGCGGAGGGGAAGAACGCTCTTCTCAGTCAGTGGCCTCCAGGTCTCATGTATGCCTTCCCTCCTCTCCCCTTACTGCCTGCCGTATTCCAGAAGGTTCTGGAGGAGAGGATGGAGGTCCTCCTCCTCGCACCTTATCCTTGGTTTGCAGACCTGCTAAACCTCTCGGGAGAGCAGCCCTGAAGGATTCCGCAGGACAAGATCTCCCTCATCCAGGGAACTCTGGTCCACCCAGAGCCACAGTGGTTGCAGCTAACCACTTGGCGCTTGAGTGGAGCTCTCTAAGACAGGTCAATCTGTCACGCAGTGTACTCCAGACAATATAGGCTTCCAGGAGGCCTTCCACAAATCATATATATGACACGACTTGGCACACATTTTGTCTTTAGTGCTTTTAAGTTAAAGATCCCTCCTACAGTGGCATCTATAGCGCAAATCCTGGACTTTCTTCAAGCAGGGCTAGGTAGAGGACTCTCTCCTAATACCATGGCAGCCCTATCATCAGTTCTGACTTGTGGGAAATTGGAGTCTTTGGCACATCATCCCACAGTACGCAGATTCATCAGAGGAACCACAAATCTACGGCCACCAGTGGTTCACAGGTATCCTACGTGAGACCTGCCAAAGGTGTTATGGTCTCTTACAAGAGCTCCATTTGAACCGCTTAGATCTACCAGTTTTCATCTTATAAATTCAAGGTGGCATTCCTGGTGGCTATTACTTTGGCCAGGAGGGTCTCAGAGCTAGCTGCTCTATCAGTCTGTGAGGACCTATGTATGTTTCATTCGAACACAGTGGTCCTGAGGTTGGATACGGCTTTCCTCCCAAAGGTGAACTCATGGTTCCTCAGGGCACAGGAACTGGTCCTTCTGGACTTCTGCCAGAACCTGGAAAATGCATTGGAGAAAGCTTGGCACACTCTTGATTTGCGGAGAGTCTTGAGGATCTACATTAAGAGGACTTCTTAAGTCGCTCTTTGTGTTCTTCCAGCCTGCCACATTGGACAGTATAAAGTCATCCCATCGACTGTGAGCAGGTGGATCCAGTCGTGCGTTTCTCAGCATATGAGAGCTGGTTCCTTCCAGTACCCCGTGGAGTAATGGCTCATTCTACAAGGAGTCCGGCCACAACTGCCACTTGGGCCATGCAAGCTTCAATTGAGGAAGTCTGCCATGTAGCCACATGGACATCTCCCTCTCCGTTTATGAGGAATTACCACCTGGACACCTTTGCATTGGTGGAGGCAGCGTTTGGCAGATGTGTGCTGCAGAGAGTGCACACAGCGGAGTGATCGGGACCAGACTTGAGCCCTCCCATGGACACTCCTGCTTTGGTATATCCTTTGCCTGGACTCTTGCAGTCACACAAAGAGAAGGGGCATTGGTGTTACCTGAGACACCCTTTCTCTTTGGTGGCAAGAGAGTCCAGCCCCGCCCTGGGTGTGTCTAGTTTGGGGCGCAGGCAGGGGGGAGATAATTGTTCTTCTTATTCCACTTGCAGAGGCATGTCAGGTCTGTCAAGTTGACTTCGTCAAAAGCTGGGGAAGACTGGCAACAGAGGTGGGACTAAACAGCGTTGACAAACTCAGTCCCGTCAGCTAAGAGACAGAGTTAACTTTGCCTGGACTCTCGCAGCAACCAAAGAGAAAGGTAAGACCAACGCCCCTTTTCTTCCAAAGTGGTTTGCCATTACTTCCTTCATAGGGTTGAGAGAAAGCAACTAGTCCAAGATCACCCAGCTGGATTTGTGCCTAAGGTGGGACTAGAACTGTGAGGCTCCTGGTTTCTAGCCTGATGCCTTCTAATCACGACACCAAACTGGCTCCCATCTGAAATATATAGAAGTTGTAAAATTTTAATTTAAAATAGGATCAAATTACCATTTGGTAAGAATGTTAGTTTGAAAAAATTCCAAGGAAAATATTTGGTTTAAACAAAACCATGATATATTGATACATGTTGGTTCAAACAGATAGAAACAGCTTTTTATACATACTCATAGAGTGTGGTTTGCATTGTTTCATTAAATTTTTGCTAAATTCAAAGTAATAATGAAAATAATGCACTTCATGTTAATGCATTATTAAAGTGAAAATAATACAATAAAGCCAGAACACATTTGATTATGTCATTGTGACCTGGTTTTTAAATTTTGACTTAAACCATAATCTGTGGCTAAACTGTTTCAAATGTCTCTCCATCTTCAGATTAGTTTCATCAAACTAACACATACGTAAATGTGATGATTAACAGATTTGGCTTTAATTATTCAACTCAGACTTAAACCGATTTAAGAATATCCTAAACCAATTTCTCTTGACCAGAAACAGATATGAAGTAAATGGAAATTGATTATCATAATGTGAGGAGAGATAGTTCAGGATAAAATCAGTTCTAAACAATCTTGTTTACTTAAAAAAAATACTTGAGAAGAAAACAATGTGTTGCTCACTGTAAGGTAAAACCATTGTTCCTTTGGGTTCCTAACATAAGAGGCATTCATTTCTTGCATTTGGATTATGATTATTGTCATTTCAATACCTGTGATGTTACTCATGATTTTGATGTTACTTGGCAGGGTAATGAAAGCAAGCAAACAAACAACCAAGCTCAGAAAGTACAAAGAACTCCTAATTAGTTCAACTCTAAGCAATAGATATTCTCTTCTAATGGAATCGGGAAGAATATAATGCAGTTTAGTTTTGATTTTCTGTGCTGGAGGCAACATACCTGTAGTAACTGGAAGTGGGAAAAATGCAATTGGTAATAGTTTGCCATGTATTAAATATGCCCGTTGTATTTTTAGGACTTTTTAAAGATCAAAAGTAAATTACTAGGCAATGATCTGCCAATTCTGATATGTAATCTATTTGTTTTGGTATTCCTTTTATTTCTTTATGCATATTGAATTTCTGTAAACACAGTTTCTGTATAGGAAAACATACACCCACATACATCACCTGTGAAAAGGATATAATTACAGTGGCATGGGAAGTCTGTATGGAATGAAATAGGTTTTAATGTTATCTATTGACCAGTTGTTAGGGTCAGCTATATTATACCATTCTATCAAAGAACATGGTAGGTAGAAAATGCTGGTCCCTGCCCAGGGATGTTGGTCCCTGCCCAGAGAAGCTTACAGAATGATGGGTAAGAAAATGAAGATAAAGCTAAAAAAAAGGAAAACACATACATGCATCTTAAGTAACAGACTATTCTGAAATCAATTTATAACCAGGCATGTACAGAAGTGCATAGCATTTCATTGGTATCTGTCTACTTATCCATCCATCCATCCATCTGACTTCTACAATGGATAAGAATTCAGGCTTTATGTTAAAGTATTCATAAGGGAAACTGTTTTTAGGAAGGGCTTGAATAAATTTCTTAGGGAAACGTGTATCAGTGAAAAAAGGCAGTTGAACAGAGCATCTTTAGACAGACATGGAGAGCAGACTTGGAGAATCCTAGGTAGAGAATGAAGTATCAGATCTTCTGCTGCTTCTAAAGCCTGTCCATTCATGCCAGAAGTTGAGAAAGCAGCTTTGTTAAGCTATTTGGCCAAGTATTAAAAAAAAAACTTATATTAATGAGGGAGAGGGGGAAGGGGAAGTGGGGGGCAAAAGCCCAGGAGCCAAGGAATCTGACCTTGGTGAAATTTTTAAAAAGGGGAAATTTTGTGATCCTGCTGGTCCAAAGCTGCTCTGTCCTTTGAATGCCCAAGGCTAGAGTTATACTTGTAGAGCCATCCATGGATGTAATTAGAGCCTCCAGGTAGATCTGTGTTGATGGAACTCCTGTTTCCTTCTTTGTTGAGGTTAGCCACCCTATTCTAATCTTATCTGGAGGTTAGAATTGTTCTCTGTTCTGTTTAAAATATTGGAAGTTATTTATATTTTGTCTTTCCAGTAAAAGATTCAAGGTAGCTTAGAGAAAAATATTAAAAAGTAGTTCTCCTCTTTCCCTTGCATCTTGTAACACTTTATGTTTTTCTCTATTGCCACATAAATTTAGATGCATCTTTTTGCCACTGTTTAAATGGTGCATTCATTGTCAAAATAGGTATTGTTTGAAACAAAAAACATCATCCTAGACAAAACATTCATTTTTATCACAGAACTTCTCAACAATGACAATTGTACTTTCTCCCATCTTAACATTTTTAACTTCATTCCATGTATTCCATGTATTAACATAAAATAATATATTTCAGTTCATATTTGACCTTGTGTTACCCAGATATTTTACCTTCTCAATCTTAAAAGACAATCAATTCTGTTCAGTCCCCTATTGTTACATTTTTGTTAATATCTCATCTTCTGCTTATTAATCCTGAAACTTGCTAATGCATCTGATTCTTTTAATTTGCCTATTAATATTTCAGTTCTCATTAAAAGGCAGTTTCACATTGTCACATACTTGTAGCAGATAACATAGGGGAGGTAAAACTGTTTAAAATCAGAAAAATTAACAAGTGGCATTATAAAAGAAAACTTATAATTTGCTTATTAATATTTCAATTTTCATTAAGAGGTAAGAAACTTCCTTGGGTTGGAAGTTAAGGAACAGCTTGGCCTGGCTACAGATCACACAAAGTGATAATTCTTGGAATGATAATATTAATACATTGGAAGGTTGTAGTGTGTTGGTGGAGTCCATGTAAAGCCACAGAAAGGATGAATTTTGATATTGGAAGGACATAGGGGTGTGTGTGTGTGTGTGTTCCACTTCCATTACAATTGAACTAACTAAACCTGGCTTGCACATTGTGTGTTGAATGCTAAAAAAAAAAAGAACCGCATTTATGGCCTCAGTTCTTTTGAAGCAATTGACTCCAAAGTCAGCTTGGAGACAAAGAGAACTGTATCTCTTGGGAACATATCATACCAGAAAACCTATGTCAAGGCTGGGAGCCAGAATACATCACGGTGGGGGGCAAGTCTTAGAGCTACTTTTAACACTTTTCACTTTTGTGGATATAAGCTGTGGAGGAGATGCAGAAAATTGCCATGTCTTTTAAAAGAACTCAGCATGACCAGGAGCCCAGCAGGGCTGCTGGCAATAAAAAAGGCACCAGTCTACCAAAGTAGTCCCAGCTGAGCTCACTTAAAGTAAGTGTCACCTTTAAAGAATACTAGTACCTTTCATGCTGAGTCAGAAAGAGACATTTATGGGGGTCTTCTGAACAAGGGGGAGGAAAAATTGATTAGTGGGGACACAAGGCATATGGATTCTGATGGTGCAAAAGCTTTCCGGCACTGTTAGCAAAGTGTTGTTGCTTATAATTTGAAACCTTAAGAGGCAACATATATATATATAGAATCTTCAGAATCTTCCAAACTGCAAGGAATATTCAAAGACTTGCCATTTCATGAATTTGAAACTGGGGACTTCCTCATTGTGGTGTAATCTATGTTACATTAGTGTAGACAAAAGATTCCATTCTGAGGTGACCACCTCTGAATGTGCACATTCTGCTAGACAGACCTTGATTGTGGCAGCTAAACATTTTAAGGTGTTCATTGGCTGAGTGTCCAATTGCAAAAATAGCACTAAACACTTCCACTTATGACTCCCTCTCACACTCTATTGTGTGTGTCATGGGTTCCCCAGAACAAATGCCTGATATCAGCATTGCACATATCTGGGCTTAACAACTGTGAGCCTCTGCTTTCAACAGGTTGACTGAGGCAGGTGTAGGAAAGGGTGGCCAAGGCAGCTTGTTGGCAAGTGCAGCAAGCAGAATATGCAGGGATAAATAAGGGCGGACTGTGAGGAATGAAGTGGTGGGGGGAACAGGTGCCCTAGGAACCCTAGAGACACAAAGAGCTGTTTGTCTGTAGACCAACACTGAAGAACAAAACACATGCCATTCTTTCAAACTTTAGGGTGGGTTGTGTGCAATTGAGAGCTAGTAAACAATACAAAGGCAAAATTTCCTTTCCTGAAAATTCTCTTGGTTTATATTGCTGTGCAATAAAAGAAACTTAATTTTCTACAAAAACCTTGGGGGCCCTTTCATGTTATCACCCAGACACTAAAATAGAGAAGAATTCCTCAAAATAGATAGAAAGTATAAGCTCACGCCCTATTCCCCTCAGCAACCAGCATAAATTGGTACAATTCTTTTGGTGAGTAGGAGTTGGAGTAGAAGACAAATCAGTGATAAATCAAGACAGTTATATTAAAATACCCATTACATCTTTGCAAAATATGCTGTGAACAGGTTCTTAAAACAGACTCGGGATGAAATATCCTTGATGTGGAGAAAGTGATTAGAGCATATTTCTTTTTCTTGTAATCTTATTCACTTTTTCTAACTTGGTACCCTCTGAGGTGATAATTCCAATTATTCCCAGTCAGCATCACTTTCAAAGGCATCGGTTTGGAGAGACTGATCTCAGAGACTGATCTGAGATAATATCTTCTACATAAATTAGGTTTACGGATTGCACCAAGCCAAAAGATGATAGATTTGGTTTTGCCATAGCATGTCATATGAAACTAACCATTTTGATTTACTATTCATAGCTCAATGTGCTTTGGGAACATTGCTGCTTTCTTTCCGTCCCTTCCTGGACGTCTGTTTATTTGTTGCTCAAAGTTGGGTCTTTTAATTTTTCCTTACATAAAATATTTGAAATATTGTAATGCTTCTGTAAACAACTACACATGCAATGGAAGTCTTGAATTTGAATTTACTAATCCACCACGATTTGAAAACCTGGATATTTGAACAGGCCGGGCTGTGCTGACCTCTTGGGGGGGGTGGTTTTAAATTTTAAAATTATAAGGGTTTTAGATCAATTAGCTTGTATTATTTAATAGTGTTTTAGATAATTAATTTATTGTCTGTTTTTAGTTGTGAGCCGCCCCGAGTCCTTTCAGAGAGGGGGCGGCATACAAGTCAAATAAAACTAAACTAAACTATTGCAGGTGCCATGGAATGAAGCAGCTGAAAATGGTAAAGACTCTCTCAAATTGAGCTTGATTTTTAGTAGTTAACACATGGATAGGTTCATGTGATTTTCTTGACAATATGGAAGTGGTTTGTGACCGACTGCTTCTAGATTTCTTTTTTTGTTTTACTTATCAGTCCAGGCTGCAACTAAAATTCAAAAGGAATCTTTGTGGAGCTCAAGGCCAGTTTCTCTTTCTCTTTCTCTTTCTCTTTCTCTCTCTCTCTCTCTCCCTCCCTCCCTCTCTTATAGAAAAATTTTTTTCAGAAAATGAGTTGTATCTTAGTGGCATTCATGTTCACACATTTTTATTAAAGAATACAGTAGGGTTTTTTCAGGTTTTGCTCAGCATAATGGGAAAACCCATCTATTGATTTTTGTAAATTCTGGGTTATAGTTTAGCATCCTGTAGGAGCAAATTAGAATCAATATAGAGCTGGAAGGCACCTTGGAGTCAAGCCCCTTGCTCAAGCAGGACACCCTATACCATTTCAGACAAGTGACTGTCCAGTCTCTTAAAATCCTCCAGTGATGAAGCACCCACAAAATGTGAAGGCAAGCTGTTCCACTGGTTAATTGTCCTCATTGGTAGGAAGTTTTTCCTTAATTCCCAGTTGCTTTTCTCTAGTTTCCATCTGTTGTCTCTTGCCCTGCCCTCTGCTGCTTTGGAAAATAAATTGACCCCTTCCTCTTTGTGGCAGCCTCTAAAATACTGGTATACTGCTATCATGTTCCCCCCTAATTCTTTTCTCTTGATTAGCCAAACCCAAATCCTGCAACCGTTCTTCATATATTTTAATCTCTAGGTCTTTAATCATGTTTGTTGCTCTTCTTTGCACTTTTTCCAAAGTCTCAACATATTTTTGGAATGTGGTGACCAAAACTGGATGCAGTATTCCAGGTGTGATGTTACTAAGGTTTTATAACACAGTACTAATACTTCACGTATTTAGATGCTATGCTTCTCTTTAGACAACCAAGGATTGTATTAGCTTTTTTGGCTGCTGCTGCACACTGCTGTTCAGGCCTCCAAGGTCCCTCTCACAGTTAGTGTTTTTGAACCAGATTTCGCCTAATGTGTACTTGTGCCCATTGTTTTTCCTGCCCAGGTGTAAAATCTTGCTTTCCTCCACATTAAATTTCATGTTGTTGGATAGGGACCATTGTTCAAGTCTGTCAAGATCTTTTTGGATCCTGAGTTTGTCTTCTGGGATATTGGCTATTAAGTATTGGCATATTCAGCCAACTGTGGTGTAGCATGAGGATGAGAATTTGGGTTTTTGTTGATTTTTGCTTTTTATATTATGCTACTGCAGTAAACTTTTTTTTTAATAGCTCTGTTGGAACTATTGAGCCAATCCTATTCTTATATTAGTTGGGGGTGTGGTTACCTTTGCATTACAATCAAGAAACGAATTATTGACATTTTCTCTGTGGAGATGCCCCTTAAAACAGCTATTAGTTCATCTAAATGATGTCTCGTTTTAGGAAATGGTGATTTCTTGCTTTCCTTTCGCCTCATTGCTCTTGTCATGGCTAGATGCAGTGTGAAATGGAAGGAAATCTTCCTGGATTCAACACTTGAAAATGTTGAATTGTGACAGCTTCCCTCTTGTTCCCACACTCCAGCTGTTTTATGAAAAAAGCAAGTGTAAAGTACATACATTTTTATGAAAATGAAGGCAGGATATTTAAGAAAGAGTAGCTTTCTGTTTGGCTGGGTTTAACAATCTCCTTACAACCTTCATTGAGGGGAGTTACCATTACAGCAAAGTCTATGTGTTTCAGGAATAAATGAGACATTAGGTCATGTTGTATTGTTTTGTCCCTATTGTGTTGTGTCAAATTATCTCTCCTTGTAGACAAATGCCCTAGTAGTCATTCAAATTTATCTTCATCTATTACTCTTTGATTAGTTTGATTTTGTCTCACAGAATGTAGCTAAATGCTACTTCGCTGTCTATAGTATTTGCCATAACTTACCATAAAGCAGTTTTTAGATGCTGTTGTATTCAGACAAATTGATCACTTGTTTTTTTGTTTTATTCTATTTACTGTAATTAGTTATTCACATTTAGGTTCCACAGCTCTGTTACTGTTCTAAGAAGAATATGCTTTATCTTTGAATTTATTTTGAAGTGATCATGACCCTAATAAAATAAATTAAGTTTAAAATGTTTGGTCAGTATCATTACTAACTTTTAATTTAGTGTGATTACTTTAATAAAGAATGTTATGGTCTTGAGAGTTAAGATTGGATTAGGAAGAGTTTATCATGCTTTTAAAAAAATATTGATAGTTATTTTAAAAAGACAATGATAAAAAACAACACAAACTAAACTCAGAAAAGAAAATGGAAAATGCAGGGGAAAATGAAAAGAAGAAAAAAATATTTAAACAAATGATTTTCATTATAACAAGTATAAACTCAGTAATTATTCAACCTCTGTTAGGTTACATGCAAGTATATAAGATTTGCTTAGCAACCATATGTTCCACTTAACAACTGTTGTGATTTACTTAACAACTGTGGCAAAAAGTTGTAAAATGGGACAGAACTCACTTAATTGTGTTGCTTAGCAAAGGAAATTTTGGGCTAAATTGTCATAAATTGAGGAGTGCAAATCATTAACATTTCATTACTGATGAAGTTATTTAGCTTGGTAATGAAACATCTGCAAGAAAACAAGCTGAGAGAGCACCAGAGCACATCAAAATTTCAGTTCTGATGTCAGCAAAAGTCTATAAAGGGTTCCCAGAAGTTTATAGAAACATGCTATGTCTTATTTTTCCTTTGGCCAAAGAAACCATCTCTATATTCCCTTCCTTTTGCTTCTAGTAATCTTAATTTCTGTTTCTTTGTTTCAAATCCTGTAACAATTTATTGTTATAGGATTGTGGCTTTAACAGACCTTTTTTTTGTAAATCCAATTAAAATCACCCATGTCATTCTCTTGACTTATTCTTTCTATTCCCTCTTTAAGTGTGATCTCTTTTTATAATCCACAATATTTTCAGTTTCCAATATTTTACAATTTAATTTTTCAGCATCAGATAAAGTTTACTTCAGCTCTTAACCTGTAGACTTTCCAAGGTATTCTCTTGCAGATCAGTCATTATTTTAAAAATACCTTTGGACATAGTCTATCCATAGAAGCAGAGAATATTGCTGACTGTAGGTACTATAGGTACTAGTTTTTGTCCCTATTTTTAAAATATCTCCTGGAGTATTTCAACTGTCATATTTTCTGTCATTTTATGTCAGTGCTAATTAAAAACAAAAGCCAAATCTTACCTTTCCCCTTCCCTTTTCTTTTCATGCCTGGAATCTTAGTTTCTTCTAATGTTCAATTTCTAAAATCATAAAATCACAGATTTCTGTTATAACTTAAATTAGACGAAACAATTCAGTTCCCACAAAGGCATTGTTGATTTATATAATTATTTGCAAACTCTTACTGCAAAAAATCCTATTATTCCAAATTTGTCTGGTTCCTTCCTTCATTTATAGCCCTTGAATTAAAATCATATTTAGCTTTTAATTTTCATTTCAAATTTTAAAAATTCTTATGCTTAATTCTTATTTTTTTCTAGACTGAAGGCAAACTCACCAGGTGGCTTTGCAAGCTTGTCCTTTTGAAAACCTCTATTAGCCTTAAGATAGTTAAATAGGTAATTTCTGAAAGTTATTAGAACGTGAGGTTAAGACCTCAGTGTACTTGAAAAGCTCTGACATGGTTGAGTGTGATGGTTTTCTTTGTTTCCCTATGTTCAGACCTATGGGAAATAGCTATCTTGTGGTGTCCTCATGGGGGAGCATCCATCTAGAGCCCAACTGGGCAGTCTCCTTGTGGGATTGGTATAGCCTCCAGTCCTTTGATTGCAGCTACATTGGCATCTTTACTCAGAGTGTGCTAGCTTCCTCATTCCAAAGTTTGAATTACAAGACATACTGTTAAAAACACAGTATGGATCCTTGATTAAAAACAGTGATAGAAGAGATAAGTGTGATATTATCAGCATAATATTTAATTAATTAGCTGACTAATCAGCAAAAGACTTGGTAGTTTATACTAATAATTACAGCAAATGATTTGTGACACATAATCGACAATTTAAAATGTCCAAAGTAAAAAACAAACATAGAGCAAGCCTATCCAATTAACAATAAGAAGTACCCATACCCACTAGAAGTGGCAACAGTGCACTAACCACTAAATGCACTCTGGAAGGCATTGTTTTGATTCACTTCTGGAATGTTGTAACAGAGGGATGAGCCTAAATTCTAAGGAGAGATTATTCTGGTGTATTGGGGATGCCACAGAATAACTTGTGCCTTAACAGAAGCTTTGTTCTCATTGGTGCCTTCATTCTGGCCAACGACAATTTCTGTCTAAGGACATCACGTTGTCTATGTTACTTTTAGGTCTCCTGTTCAGTGCAATGGGATTTGAGATAGCATTTGCTCATTAACTGAGGTCAGGTATGGGGCTCTGCAATCCTTTACTACGTTTGATTCTCTTTTGACATTATGATGAAACAGACAATTTCTCCCCTGAGCTGCTGCGAGCATCCAGAGATGGGAGATGCTGCAGTCTGTCTCATGGAAAGGCTGGGCTTAAATCTGAGGACGCTCCTCCTCCCCCATGTGACTCCTCCGTTGCGTCCCCAGTTTTAGCTCAGCCTTTCTTGAGATAGGTTGTGGTTTGTGGCTTCTCCTGGTCGGAGCAGTGAATTTCTTCCTTGGTCAGGTCTAGTATTTAAGGATTTAATATTTAATTCTCCTGTTCCCTTGATCCCAGGGTTTGTTTCTCTTTCCCTTCCTTTCATTTCCCTTTGTCCACCTCACGATCGATCGTGTGAGGCTAGAGAGGCAGGGACCTTCATGCCTCACCTTGATTTCCTCCCCACCCCCTTTAGCTCTCAGAGAGCAATCTCTTTCACTTTCCTTTCTCAGTCAAATTCCTCCTCGGAGGAAGGTCCCTATCTACCAGAGGCTTTTTTTCCTTGTGCAGAGCGCAGATTACTATAAATTGCAGACAACTTGCCCTGAGGCTTCCCCCAAAGAACACCCCGAGGGCAGAGAGGTTCTAGACCCTGTACCTCCCCGCTGATCGGTTTTGCTTTCAGCAGACCGGGCGGTGTAATTTGTTTATATTGTGGGCTGTTGGTTGAGCGTGCCATGAGGCGGCCGCCATTTTGAAAATTGCAAAGAAGGCCTGTGTGTGACTTCCCTTAGGTTTCCCTCCTTGGGGACGGGGACTCTTTCAATCCCTACCTTCTGTTTATCACAAGGCATTATTGAGTTTACTGGCTTAATTTCCCACAGGCATGGTTACAGCTCATTACAGTATTCCTACTACTGCAGACCTGATTGCCCTAACTGGGACCTGGTCTGGGGGTGTTCTGATTCTCATTGGCTATATATATATATATATATATATATATTTAAAAAAAAAGGAGGAGGAGGAAGTTTATATTAGAGGTCTTTATCTGTATTATAGTTCCAGCTTGTTACTACAAATAAATAAATAAATAAAATAATAATAATATTACGGATAATAACAAGAATCATTACCAAGATTTATACAGATATATTATACATATATATCTAGATATAGATATATATACAGACCTCCTTTCCTGTAAATACTATTATTCCTTGTAAATAATTTCTTCCTCCAATGTAAAAAGAACAAACAAATTACGGGGGACAAACCTTTATTTCAGGACTACCTGCCCTTCTCTGGGTCAGGCTCCTGGGTGTGCCAACCACCAAAACCACTTTCAATTATTGGTATATTTATCTCTAATAGCCTCACCTTTCTTTCTTACCTGCAATATTCAATATGGCAAGTAATTATTACCCAAAGTCTAGAGCTGCCGCTAAGGACTGAGACAGGTCTAAAAAGCCCTCCAAGGCAGCAGAAAAAAAATGCCCTCAGTTGGCATCAAGCCATGGAAAAGCAAGTAACAAAACATACCCAAGGAGCCGTTCAGGCCTTGTCCCCCCTCTCAGCTGCTTTCCACTACCCAGGCTCATATACCTCCAGCTCCTAAGGTTCCTCCAGGAGGAGCTCTACTCTACCCATCCTCGGGAGGTCAGGGTAAAATGATGCTGACTCTGTAAACTGCTTTGACTTCCCCACTCTCTCCTCACGAGGGCTCCTGAAGCCACCTTTACACCTACGACTGCCAGTCTCAGACAGGAGGAGGACCCTCTGGATGACATTCCTGCCAAGGTCAGAAATGGGGTGGAATCAGCGCTTCAAAGGGGCATCTCAGCAGCATATAGCAAGCCTTGCAGGTACTCAATATGTACATGAGATGGAGGATCCCCAGGATATCATGAATCAATTGGAGGTAGGATCAATTCTCACTACTGACCACGCCCCCTAGGAGGCTGACCAGTTAGAAAAAGTGATGTCAGATGACGAAGGGCTTACCCCGGATCTTCCAGTTTTTTTATGGGACTGTTTCAGCCCCAATTATTTAAATCCTTATTTTTTAAGACAAGGAATATGGCAGGGTTGGATAATCGGGACCCCGCCTCAGTCCTCAACTTCCCCTGGGAACCGGATGACGTCAATTTCACGATGTCATTCCCGTCCCACACATGTTCTCCAATCTGCTGCAAAACTATGGGCTGCAGCAACTGCATACCATGCCCGCACAGGACAAAAAAAAAAAACCTTGGCTCTGGAATTCCCTAAAATTCTAAGGACCCTGGAAGTAGTGAACCGATAATCGCCTTCACCTCCTCCTCATCCATTCCGACGGAAGCGGAAGAGGTCCTCTAGACTGAGGATAAGAGGGCGGTGTTATCTCTCCACAGGGCACATGTCTCAGGAGACTGGGCCATTAAGGCTGCCATTTCTGCATCCTTTCTTACCCGATCATCCCTCAGATGGCTACGCCATCTTACAGGCATCATTCCTTCCTCTAATATCAGGGCCCATCTGGATGCGGCTAAATTAAATGGGGCAGCAGTATTTCGGCTGATGCCACGTTCTAGGCAGTTCTCTTCTCCTCCAGGGCGATCAATTCCCAGATAGCAGCCAGAAGATTGTTGTGGCTTAGACACCGGCAGGCCAATGCCAAACATAAATGGTGCCTGGCCCCAGCCCCGCTCTTGGAGGACAAGCTGTTTGGACCGGGGCTTGAACCCCTCATGATAGAAACACACGATAACAGGAAATCTCTCCTCTTCTTTCGCCGCCCAGAGTCCAGGTCTCCTCTACTGTTCCGCAGAGGTTGCTGCCGTCGATCTTATCAGGGTCCCTACTACCCGAGTTTCAGCAGGCAACAGGATTCAGGCCTCCCTTGTCAGGTCAGATCCAGGAGACAGATTTAGAAGAGGTCTCAACCCCAGGAGGCAGTTTCGAGGGACAGGATCCTGTCCTTTCTGCAAGTCTAAATGAAACCCTTCAGGAGATCCCTTTGGGGTCACTTGAAAGGGTTCGCTGATCAGTGGGTCTTCACCACTGACGCTGGGGTCACAGAAACAGTATGATTTGGTCTAGCCCTAGAGTTCTTGCCACCTGTCCCATCTCCAAACAGAGGCTCAAAAGGGCCTCTCATGGAGGCAGCTTTTTCGCATTTACTCCAATCCGGGCTCTCTAGCCAATACCTCCCTGCCACCAGAGCAGAGGTTAGTTTACTCCCTCCCTTCTGTGGTCCCCCCCAAAAAAGATTGGGGGGGTTGGCATGCAACTCTTAACTTAAAACGTTTAATCCAATTCCTCGCCTATAGAAAATTTAAGATGACTACTCTCCAAACCATCTTGCTGGGGATGAAACTCCAAGACTTTCTTACCCCTATAGACCTTACTAAGGCCTCCTTACACGTCCCAATTCGCCCATCACATTCTAGAATTATCAGTTTTTCCTTATATATAACACTACGAATACACGGCCTTCCTTTGGTCTCGCTTCCGCCCAGGACCCTACTCAGGTCCTGGTTGCCTTGTGTCATATCAGAGAAATGGGTCCGTTCGCATTCAAGGCTTCTTAGAGATAGCTTAACATTAGCTTCTTCTGATCACCGAGCAATTGGGGCACTCTCTTTACACGAAACACATTTTCATCAACTCGTTTCTCACTCCATAGGTTAAAAAGGCCAGTTGACTCCATCCGCTAGGATTAACCACTAGGCTCCATTATTGACATCATAGACGGCAGAGGCTCCTCTCTGTAGACAGACTTGACAGCATCAAGGTATTCCTCCATCACATCAATTCAGTTAGGTGAATTAAGCTATGTCTTCTTTCTCCACTGTTGGGGTAATTGGTGTCTTATATCTTTCTTATTTCCTTGGGCCCGGTTTTCCACAAGAGCCCTTCAGTTTTTCTGCTGCCCTACCAGCGCGCCGGAAGGGCAGATACCAACGCCTGAGTCATCCTTCCTGCAACAGCCATCCCATCCCTTAGATGGTGAACAGCGGTTGCCCCTTCAGGGAGCCACGCAGGGTGACAGTCACCTCAGCGCCACCCGGTAGGAGGGGGAGCCCATCACCTTTCACACCAACACAGGTCTCTGGTCCAAGGCAGAGAATGCACACACCATAAACTGGTTGGAGCTCCGAGCTCCCGGTAGCTCTTCTAAACTTCCTCCCTCATCTCCAACACAAACACATACCTGTTCTCACAGATAACAGCACTGCAAAGCCCACTTCAACAAACAGGGGGCACTCTTCCTAAGTGGCTGATGAGGGAAGCAAAATCACTTCTAGTGGGCCGAAGTTCGCCTCCTCTTCCTGAAAGCAGAGCACATTCAGGGACAGAAAATACCCTAGCGGTCTGGCCCAGCGGGACCACCATAGATCAGGCAGAATGGCGTCTGGACCCCAGGATCTTTAGGGAAGCGGCGCGGAGGTTGGGTCAACCAGTAGTTGATCCCTTCGCCTCTCCCCTCAAAACGCAGTTGCCATCGGTTCTTCTCTTGATACCTGTCTCAGGGAGCAGAGGCCATCGATGCATTTAGATCTTGTTGCCCCCGGGGTCTCCTGTATGCCTTCCCGTAATTCCCAACCTGATCCAGAAGTTGTTAGCAGAAAAAGCAGACCCCCTTCTGGTGGCTCTATACTGGCCAGGACGGCCATGGTACACAGACCCGAGGGCCCTATCCTCGGAGTCCCCTTGGCAGATTCCCCCGTCAGAGGTCTCTCTCCCGAGGCCCAATGTTCCACTCTCAATCCACAATGGCTAAACTTAGCCGTGTGGAAGTTGAGTGGCGCCGTTTAAGAGCTGAGCACCTTCCTCCCAGGTTATTTCTACCATCCAGGTGGCCAGAAGGCCCTCCACCAATCGAATCTACGAAGCCACTTGGTTGAGTTTCTGTCGCTGGTGCAGCAGACGTGGCACTGATCAGACGTGGCACTGATCCCACTTCTCCCTGTGGCCCAGTTACTAGAGTTTTGCAGGAAGGTTTGAATAAAGCTGTCCCCAACACCTTGCAGACGGCAAGTGGCAGCACTCTCATCGGTGGTTTCCTGGGAGGATTTCCTCTCTCTCTCACCACCCGCAGATCTCTGCAGTTTTCCGGGTGCTAAGAATTTGAGACCCCACTGTCCACTGTTACCCCACCTGGGACCTCACCGAGTTCACTCAGCTCTACCTCTGGCCCTTTGAGCCCTTACGTTTCTTCTCCATTTTCTTGCCTACAAGATGGTTTTTCTTATCGCCATCACGTCAGCTGCAGATGCATCTCGAGCTGGCGGCTTCTCTATCCGTCAGGGGCTGTGCATTTTCCATGAGAACAGGGTTGTCCTTAGACCTGACCTTCTTCTCCTCCCAAGGTAAACTCAGCTTTCCATAGGCACAGGAGCTGGTGCTCCCACATTTTGTATCCACCCCTGTCACTGACTCGAAGCGATGGTGGCACACTGGATGTCAGAAGGGCGCTCTGTATTTATATTGATCGTATTCCACCCATCGACGCTCTGAGGCTCTCTTTGTTTTGTTCCTACCTAACTCCCTTGGGCTGAAGGTCTCCACATCCATCTTGGTAGGTGGCTGGCCACCATAGCAAAGGCTTTACGACCATTTAATTACACCTGCACAAGTTGATTTATTGCTCACTCCACGAGGAGTGCGGCTACCACAGCGGCTTTGGGCTACCCAGGCTCTATTGAGGAGATTTGTTGGGCAGGCACTGGGCTTCAGCCTTCCTTATTCACATCATTACAGAGTTGATCTTTTGCCTCTGGATGCGCTGCCTTCCCGGCAGGAGGAGTGTTACAACAGGTTCTTTCTGCTCCAGACCACTTTGCTTCGATGCAAGTCCTCCTTAGACACTTCCCAGCTTTGGTATGTCCCATCTCTGGATCTCAGCAGCAGCTCAGGGGAGAATGGGCGCTGGGACTTACCTGATACCCTTTCTCCCGAGCTGCAGTAGAGAGCATCCAGCCCTCTCTTCTTATTATTCTCCTCTGGTGGGCGGGCCTGTTTCCAACCAGGTCTTTTTTTTAGGTAACTTGTCGGCCTACTATTCCTGTCCTCGGCCGCAAAAACTGGGGACGCAACGGAGGAGTCACGTGGAGGAGGAGGAGCGTCCTCAGATTTAAGCCCAGCCTTTTCACGAGACAGACTGCAGCACCTCCCATCTCTGGATGCTGTACGCAGCTCACGGAGAAAGGCTGTATCAGGTAAGTCCCAACGCCCATTTTCTTGTTAATCTGCCTCATAGGACTGAGGAAGGACCGGGTGGGTTAACTTTGTACCTGCTATTCTCAGTTCCTACATTAAAATAATAAATGAATTAATAATCAGATAGCTAAAATACATATTCTGACTCAATTTAAGGATTGTGAAGCTATTGTTAAGAAGGCCTGATATTGAATTAGCTGAAGATCCTGGTATTTGCAGTTGCTGAGAATGGCTTTGACTTTTAGGTTATTTTGACCATTGTCTATTCCTAGGTAAACACAATAGAAGAATATTTATGTAGTTCTTTGTAAAATGGGTTGCCATGTGTAAAATGCCTGCAAAGAGCTGAGAGGGTCATTGTATAAATGTATTCATGTGTTCACAAGTATCTAAAGCTATTCTCTTTTAGTCAACTTGGTTATTTTCAGATGAGATGCATGTTAGTGAGATAGTGAATCTCTATCGTACTCACCGTTATCAATCATTAATTAATCATGAACAGCCATGTCACAATTATTTCATTCTGCTGGCCAGCATAAAAGAAATGATCTGGCTCTAAAAAAATAGCAATAATTGAATAGCAAAATATTTTTATGGGGAATGATCCCGAAAGTTTAGATTTATTTGGATTGGCCTGTAAAACTCGAAATTTCCTGTAGCTGTAATATGTGGTAAGGATTGACAGGATCGGAGCTAAATTGTCCAAGGTGGATTGAGTATACAAAAAGCCCTAAAATGCTGATTATCATTTACAGCAGGGACATACATTGCTTTTTTATCATTTCAAAGTTGACATTTCAGTGACACGCAGTGCAGTCTAAGGAAGAAGTAAGGCCAACACTATTTTATGCATATTTAAACTTGCCTAGTTAAATGGCAGCTTGAGCTATCTTTAGCAGCTAAGTTTTTAAAAAAGACCCAAACTGTGGAGGTTTGGACCAGGTTGTTACTTGGATGTGAAGACCAGTACTTGGGCAATAGGCTGGACTAAGAAGTTGAAAAAGCACTGTTGGGGAAGGTGGAAGACCTCTTCTACCTTGTTATCAAGAAAACTTTACAGAGAGGAAAATAGGTTTTTAAATTTTAATATTTAATTAAAATTTCTTATTTTACTACTTTGTAAATGATATCTAAATATCAGAAAAACACAATATTTAAACTCTGCTTTCTGTCTTTTTGTTCCACAACCAGTTCATACATGTATGTTAATCATATGATGATTAACAATGATTTGTATGTGTGAATGAGGCAACTCAGATCAAACACTACAGAGACCTTTCATATCACCTTACAATGCTTTGCAGTTGATTTAATTCACACATTCAGCTGCAAACACCTCATTTTGCAAAATCAAGTGGTGACATGCTTTTATGAAGCAGCCTTGTTTTCTTGTATAGGTCACTCAAGCTTTCTATATCTGTTGTGTTCCTATAATACAGCAGCTAAGCAACAGAAGAACATAAAAAATCTTTATTAGAGCAATATCATTGTTGGGAAAATTCAGACACTATTACCAGTACTACTAAAATATACAAGGTTTTAAGATTTCCGGATCACTTGTTCAAGGTTTCCAGATCACTTGTTCAAGATTTTTTAAAAATATAGTGTGAAAAACGTGCTGTTTCATCTGTAAGAAAAACTGTATGTAACTAGATCAATGGTTTTTTTAAAAAACATATTTGCTCTCAGGGCCCTTCCATTTTTAAAAAATGTGGAGGACCCAAAAGGTACTCTTATTTGTATGGATTATATGTATTGATACATACCTTATCAATAATTCAAATTGATGCATTTGCAAAATATTTATTGAACCATGTAAAAATAACAACATTAAACCCATTTTACTAACCAATGTTTTTTTCATAACACCCCCAATATTTTTAATGAATAAAAATGAATGTTGACATTGTTTTACATTTTTTCCAAATATCTTTAATAATTGGCAAATAATTTTTATTTTTTAGATCCCTGAGAGGGTCTTGGGGAATAGGATCACATTTTACACAACACTGAGCTGATGAGAATCGAACTGCTGGAAGTCAGCAGAATTAGCCTGGAGTAGTGCATTCTAACTACTGCACCACCACGGCTTTTATAAATAAAAGCGGGATACAAATAAATAAGAATTGTGCATTAAGGAGATGACAAACCTCATTGCTTTCTTAATGTTTTGGAAGCTTTCTTATATTGCTTTCTTACATTGTGTCAGATATTAACAATTACCTTAGAACAATGTTTTTTTAAATACATTTTTAAACAAATGATTGCAGTTTGGTGTAACTAAGCATGAAGTATACATACACATAATATAAAGATATGATTATTTATAATGGTTAGAGTATAGTGAATACTGTATTGTGCACATGCACATATACTGGTTCAGTTCATCCTTCTTGAGGAAGCAGCCTCCTAAATGAAGTACTGTAACTTCCTATGCTTGATTGCAATCACAGGTTGCAGGTAGCTGAGACTGAAGTGAAAGAGCTTTGTAGTCTTCCTATTGTTGTTGTAGGCTTGTTCCCTGTATCTTGAGATTGTCCAGAAGGTTTGGCCCAGATTTCCTCATTTTGTTCTAGAAAAAGCATAAGAACATAAGATCTGAGCCATAAGATCCAAAATCTAAATGGCAGCAAAGAGATACAGAAAATGCCACATCTCTGCTGTTGTTATGTGGCTATCTAGGTTTTTGCAGTTCAGGTACGGTGTTCCTAACAAAACAATCCATCTAATTAAGTTAAAGAGAGATATATGCATTTGTCAACCAATTAAACTGAAGGACATTTCCTGATAACACAAAGTAAACTGGCATTACACATGCAGTTACCAATCATCAACTTGCTATTCAACTTATTAGGGAAATCTTTGAACTGGCCAATCCTCAGCCTGGCAGGAAAAATGACCCAGTGATAGCTATCCTCTTAATAGACCACTGAGCAGCATTTGGCTATAGACAAGTAATTATTGCCTGTACCAACTAAAGCAGGGATGTCAAACTCGATTTCATTGAGGGCCGCATCAAGGTTGTGTTTGACCTCAGAGGGCCAGGGTGGGCATGGCCAGCTCTATGCCACTCATGTCAGGGGCACCTGTGGTGGCCTGAGCACTCTGCCAGCAAAAACGGGCTCCCAAGCTCTGTTTTAGCCTGCAATGGCTACCTGCAACCCTCTGCAGCGAAAACAGAGATCAGGAGGACCATGGGAAGCCCTCCCGAGCTTAGTTTTTGCTGGCAGAGGCATCATGGGCTGGTCTTTGCTGTTTCCAGGGCAGCCCCCTGAGCCAGATCTAAATACCATGTGGGCTGGATCGGCTCCCAGGCCTTGAGTTTGACACCCCTGAACTAAAGCATTGTTGTTAATGCTTAAAACTATCATTTTATTTTTTTCTTAGCTGATCTTCCTTCTCTGATTATCTTCCTTAGACAGTGTCTTGATCAGTATTAGTAAATCTTTCTTACTCCTTGTGACTATAAGCAATTTTTTGGGCCTTTTTTATTTACTATCCAGACCAATCATTCTGTTACATCAAAAATACCTTATTCCTTGATCAAACCCGCAGGCATTAGAGTGGAGCCAGGGGCATTGGTTTTGGACCTGTAGCCTGACTAAATAACTCCGAAATACAGATCACAATAATAGGCTGTTGTATTTTAATAACCTCAAAGGTTGTATTCATTAAAGTAATACCTGATAGATTCAAAAGGGTATTGGTGTAAGATGGTGTACTAAGTAGAACTTAGATAGAACTTAGTAGTGTGATATTTTTACAGTGGTAAGGAAAGGAATAGCAAAGAACTGGCCTTGCCCAGGGTTTGTCAAGATTCAGTGGGACATTTGATTGTCTGCAACTTTTTTGGTACTTTGACAAATGGATTTGGTGAATCTATATATATAAAAGTGAAATACCACTCACGCATCATCACAAAATCTCCAGAACCATAAAGCCTACAAACTTCATATGTTCATGTGTTCCTCTTGGCTTCTAGATGCTCACTAAGAAAGGATTTTTCGAAATGACCATCAGAGCATTAGTATTTCGTATACTATTACTAACATGTTCTGATGCTAAGGAGTTCTACTGCCCCCCTCCCCACCTGAAAAGAAGTCCGTTCCAAATGCAAAACACAAGCAGATGAGAGGAGTTTCAGTTTTAGTTTCACAGCACCAAGCAGCTTTAGTACAGAACAGTTGAGCTAAGCCATGCCCAGGCTCCTTGATGTCTCCTTGCTCACACAGAAAATACTGTTTCAGTTTCCAAACAGCCCTCAACTCTCTCACACACTGACAGAACGCTAGCCAGATGAATACCGATGGGTGCTGGTAGGCAGAGGCAGAATTTCACCCCCTTATTTTCCTCCCCAAAAACTAAGCCTGACCACATAGTTTTGTAGTGAAGCACGGGTATAAGCTAGTAACTTAAGAAATCCCAACTTATGATCGTCAGTAAAATTTAATAATTGGCTTTAAAAAAAATGTTTTATCCAATTTACAATTTGCTGGTTACAGCTTAAGCTTTTGGGTTTTCGCATTTGGAGTATGTGATTTTGGGGCTATAATAACTCAATTGATGAGCAAGAATTGTTTTTATTTTATCTATGCTTTAATACATTTGGGTTATAAAATAAAAATTCTACACAATAGCCTATAAGGGCATATGACTTTAACTCTCTATTAGCAGCCTAAAAATTAAGTCCTTTGAAGACCTTCATTTTTTGGAACACATAATTATGAACTTTTTTTTTTTTGCTGGGTTCTTCTGTTTCTCTTTTTTTAAACCCCTCTTTTTATCAGCATCTAACTGCATAAGCCATTCCATCTCTTTTTTAAAAAACAACACCACCTTTTACTGAAATTTGGTAAATAATATATTTTATTGTTTTTCTGTCTTAAGATAACTAACATTAGCATGCTAATCCACTTGCTAGGGGTGGACATACCTTTTGTCTACTGTAACGTGAATGATTGCTTCCCCTTGCTCTTGATTTCTTGTTTTTTTTTAAACTTACAATATTTTGAACTTTTTTTTTTTAATTACATTTATATGCCGCCCTTCTCCGAAGACTCAGGTGACTTACAATTTTGGAGCACAACCCAATGCGCTCAGCAATAGCCTTCATTCCATTGTATATGCCTGCTTATTACTAAGCGGCATTTTTACAAGGTCAGCTAATTGCCCCCAACAATCTTGGGTCCTCAATTTACCTACCCCGAGAGGATGGAAGGCTGAGTCAACCTTGAGCCTGGTGGGATTCGAGCCTACAGTAATTGTAGACAGCTGGATCTTAAGAGCAGGCATTTAACAGCCTGAGCCACCAAAACTTGGCTTTTCGTCTAAGTTAATCATTTTTCATTGCTTGTAAATGTGAGTATGTGTGGGTTTAACAATTCCTCATCATGTATGAGTTTGCATGGGTGAATCAAACTAATTAATTTCTATTTGTAAGTTAGAAATAACTATTTTTCCAAACAATAGAACTGACAGTGCCTGAATCTGCTATCTATACAACACACTTCAATTTACTGGTTTTTTTCCCCTTGACTCTCATTGTCCATTTATGTCAGTGTGAGATTTCATACAAATGGGAACCAAAGATTTTCATGTCTAATCATCTTACTTTGTTTAGAGTTCATGTACAACTAGTTGAAAGTTTCACCTTATCACAGAAGATGTTATTTCCTGATTTCAGATCTTGAGATTTTCACATGGTGCCAGTTCTAGGGTGGGTATTTTTGCTGCTGGCACTGGAACCACCCTTGCACAATAAATAGAAGAGATAGTGAGGCTTTGACCAGGAAGGGTGGCAGTGCAAGAGTGAGAATAGCAGGATGTATGCCACAAAGAAATAACAGTGGAGGGGTAGAAAAGTTGCAAAGCCACTGCTGAGAGAGTCTGGCACCATTCAAAGATTTCAGTTTAGGTTAATAAATAATTTGACTCTGCCTTCAGTGATTATTCTGACTAGATATGCAAATTTGCCTCTGAGGGCAAGCTTCTTTGAGAAGAAAAATTCCACTGATGTGTAAGAAATCATGCTAGGTATTAAGTTGAGAGGCTGATTCAGTCATTATTGTACTCTTTATGTGAAACATAGATGGATTTCTTTTGTGTAGGGTTGTTGCCAAGCAGCAGCAAAATGTCTGCATTCTAGTTCAACCCAGAATCCCAACTAAAGAATTGACCAATGTTGTATTTCTTAGAATTGAGTACATCATTAAGAATCAGAGTTAGCTCAAGACTAAGGTGTCAATCCATCAGAATTGCATTCTGTCACTACCACATCAGAATGATTAGGTCTTTGATCATTTGAAATGCTTGGTGCCAAAATGCAAGCAAAATGAAACACATGAACATTGAATGTGGCCTTAATTGGTATAAAATGACTTCAACGTATACATATGACCGTACTGCTAAAATATGATTCTTCTTCATAAAGTTCTCACACTCACTCAGTTATTTGATAACTATAAAAAGAAAAAAAAAGCAGACAAGAAAAGCAGCCTGCCTCAGCTGGGCTTTTTCCTTCTCTCAGTCCAACCCCTATAAGACCATTAATACCAACTAATACATGGGAAGGAACCTAGACTTTTTGTTTTTGTTTTTTAAAGCCATATTTCTTCAATAAAGAAAGTTTACAAAAGTTCATGCTGCTAGTAAACCACCTTGGGAGGGTTGTTTCCTTGAAAGGTGAAAATAATAAGGTGATGATTGTGATTGGAGACAGTTTATTTTTCTTTATATATTAGACATTATTTTATAGAGTTGCAGGTAAGTCATTTTACATCCCCATTTCAAGGTTCTTGCTGCAAAACTCTTCTGGAAACATTGATGTGAAAATTGTCTGTTAAGGCAAAAAAGTAAACGCTTAGAAAAAAAAGGCAACATCCCCCACCCCCAAAAAGCTGGATCTACATGGACCAGTAGTCCCACTTGATATAGGTAGCTTCCTGTGCTCTGTCTGGAAAGTAATTAGCTAAGTTCACACTTCACATTGAACTGTAATGTATATTAGTTTTGGCTAAACATGCTGTGTGATATTTAAACTGTTTTAGGGCTTCGTATGGTGGACCCATTAATTTACTGTTTAACTCTCAGGATCCAGTTTGTAAAGTAAAAAAATATTACAATGATATAGCATTTTTGTCAAAATGAAAAAAATGATTGCTGATCATAGAAACCTTTTACATCTCAAAGCTGTACAAATGTCAACTATTTAATAACAAAAAAAATCTGTTATGTTGCTGTCTTGAGTACTTTACTCCTTGGCTTGTTTTATTATCCACACAAGTGTCAAATTCTTTTTTAATCTTGTTAAGAAAAGTCTCAGCCTCAGCTACATCCTTTCCCTTTGTCTGGTACATTAGAAGACTTTGAGCTCTGCTCCCCCACCTCTTTCAGTGCAAGAAAAAGAAACATTAAAAAAAGGCCTATTACAGGAAGACATTTTCCATGTGCCAGGGCCAATTGTCCCCATTCCCATTGTTTGCTGTTCTGAGCAATTCTTCCCCCTCCCGTCCCTTTTGTGATAACTACCTGATACTATTAGAATAGGGAATGGACCTATTGCTGGAACAAGCCTTGTAACAAGTATAACTGGCTGTATTTATGTTCGGCAAACCATGTAATAAAAATACAATGAGGCTCCTTTCAAACACACACCTATTAAAGCAGCAAGCCCATTTTAAGAGTAAACTTCCAGTGGTACAAATGTTAAGTACAATAGAAATCTGACCCACTGGAGGATTGAAACTTTCCTTTTGTGTGCTCTTTTAAAATGAATACATTTTCAGCTCACCACCAGCTGATTGTTCTTGATTCCCCCATTGTCTGGATGACAATGCAGTCTCCTTACATGGCTACATACCAGTGAGCGAGCAAGCAAGACCTGCAAACAAGAATATGGCTTTCTTTCCCCCTTGGCATAATGGGGTTATGCATTCAACAGGGTTTCTGAAGTAATAAGGACTGGGACGAAAGCACAAGCTTCTTTATGTTCAATTCATTTTCATCTCTGCTCATTGTATTTTTGCAGGACAGGGTGCCCTGAAGATCCTTTTTACATTTCTCTCATGCTGACCTTCTGCAAACCCTTTGAGTTGTTCTGTAGAACGAATGGTATGATAACTTGAGGAAGGTGGCCTGAGGCTCTGCATGAACAGTTTATTGCAGTGTGGAGCAGTCTGCCCTGCTAACATTTCTTGCATCTGGAAGAGAAAGGTGCATCTCCTAAAGCTCATTTTTATTCCTGTTGCGTGCAACACTGAGGTGTCAAAGCAACAAATACAGAATGCTTGCAAATGTAGCTAGGGCCCCTTGTTAACAGACCCTTACCTTGACATATAAAACCACTGAAATCTCTGGTAATGATGCCTCTGGGCCAGAGGTAGGAGTAAATATTCAAGACAATATGCTCAATTTAAACATTGGGATGTGCAGGTGTCCTACTTTAGAGGAGAGAGCTCTATTTAAAGGGATCCTTTATTTAAGCCAAATCAAGTTAAAAATAAAGCAGCCTTTAAAAAAGAGGGCAGGGGTCATAAAGTCCATCAGCAGTTAATGCCTAACAGGAAGAATATATAGGTGCACAAGTCTTTACCAATATGTTTTTATCATTTCAGTCAATTCCTGCAATTATATCTCAATATAGTTCCTTTTTCTCAGTGTCTCTGAGTTGATATTTGCCCTATCTGTTTAAATATCTCCGGGTATGATGAAAGAGTTTAACCTTTGTAAACTTGTATCAGTTATATCCCCCTTTCTCGGCAATCCATTTTCTACATTTTGATTATATTTTGATTATAATATGAAATATATTTAGCTAGACATTTGACTTACTAGATACTTGTAAATGCAATTTAAAATCTTTAGTCTAATAAAAAAACACCACTAGGATCCAACTAAAGTTCCCATAGCTGGTTGAAAATGCATGACAATGCATATACTCTGCCATTATATATAAGACCAAGAAAAGATGTTAATGCTCCTTGCTTTGACTTTTCTCAACTTTTCACTTTCCAGATATATTGGATTACAGTATAACTTCCATGAACCTCATTCTGTACAACCATAGCCTATGCTTTGGGAAGCACTGTGTTTTAAGGAAGCAGTTCCATTCTGAATGACCATAATGAACTAATGAATATTACCACTGTTGACGAGCACAGTTATCAAGATACTAAATATACTGTACTAGAAACATATGTGTTATATGCACATAAACTTGATTCCTTCTCCTTTTGGACTGACATCCTAGTGAACAGGTCCTTTTGTGTAGCTTTATAAACCTATAAATGTTATACTTCCTTAAGTAACATGGTTCTGTTAGTCCTCATATAGTTCACTTTTATTGATACCTCACTTCAAAAAATTGTATGCTGGAAGCAAAAAACAACCCCAAACTGCAGTAAATCCTATGGCAAGAACTTGAGATATCGTTCTCAAGTTTTTTTTTTTTAAAAAAAGCTAATTTAAGGCCACAACAGATTAACATGTTTCTTGAGTATATATAGAATATATTTTGTTACAAAATTTCCTTATTAGTTCTCCTGTGGTGATTATGAAAGTGAATGCTTAATCTCTCCTTCAGTGTTATCCATCAATGAGATTATCTAGACGGCTGATTCCTGCATTGCTAGGAGTTCTTCAGATAGATGTGTTGCTCTTCTCCTTTTTAATAAAGATGGGTGCATGTGACATTTTCCCATATCTTTCTGTTCTTACACAACATCCTTGTTTCCACCATGATCATAAATAGACTACTTTGCTTTGGTTCTTTAAACTTCTCTAATCATTTTTCCTTATATATTTATGTCCTATTATGCATGTGCAGGTTCAGCCCATGTAACTTGAAGTAAACTCCATTGTACCCAGAAAGATTTATATATGGGAAGTGTGCATATGGACATAGATTAAAAACAAGCAAAATGCTTCACAGAAAATACTGTAACTACATATTCAATATTATTTAGTTGCGGAAATTTTATAATGTATATTGGGGTTTTAGCGAAATTGGGCTTGTGATTGTTTAATATTTTTAAAGTAATTTATTGTTCATTGTTGGTTTTAGTTGTGAGCCGCCCCAAGTCTTCAGAGATGGGGTGGCATACAAGTCCAAATAATAAATAAATTAATTAATTAAATAAACATGGAAGCCATATAGCAATTTCTTGTATTATTTGGCTGTTTGGATTTGGATGTGCTATCTAAACATTCTGGGTGCCCACCAGTTAAAACAACAACCAAAAAAAATGCTCCAGTTGGAAGTGCCCTTGTTTTGCATGAAGAAAATCCATGCTTGTATCCTCTTAGCCATGTCTATGAGCACAAGGTAAAACAATAGGGACAAATAAAGATCAAGATTCTCTCCTTTGACAGTATCATGCCACAGGCAGTAAGACCTATATTGTTATCATCCAGAGAGAGAAAGAGAGCAAGAGGCAGCTAAAGGCTATAGTAATCAGCTGGCATGTCTTATTGGATGTATGTTGGGGGGAGGGTGAGTTACTGTCACTTATCTGTGTGCCTCCCTAACACATGGATGCCTTTTGTCCTCATAAGATGAATCTGTTTGGTCAATGGTGGACTGCAGCATGGATAGGGGCACACAGGACTGAAAATGGAAAAGCATAGGCTTCTAACCGGAATGGCTGCAGGAGCCAAAAAGCAAATGGCAAAGGAAACCCAATAGCCTGAAAAGCACAATGATTTGTTCATAGAAGGGCAGGGAACTGAGATAAAAAAGCCTGCTAAGATCAGAAACTCTGGCGTGCACAGTGCCTCATTGTTCAGCTGTCACACTTCCCTTTACTTTATTGCTTTTGTCCAACACCCTATTGTTCAACTTCCTTTTGTCCCCCATTCAGTGTGCTGGCTTTTCATTACCCAGCCAGCCCTGTTGTTTTCATTTCTTTTGTCTGAAGTTCCTGAGAGGAAGGTTTTATTTTCAGCAGTTTGATTAATTCACAGCTTGAGACAGGCTTTGTTTGTTATGTAATTACTGCCCTGTGCTTTTCCAGAACTCCAAGTGGCAATGATGGTGGCACTTGGCCAGTTATGATGGCTGCTTTTGCCCCTAAACCTTTGTGCTTCTGCTGTTTTGTCTTCCTAGAACTAGAAAATTATTGTGTGGCTGCACAATAGTGCTTTGCTTTAGAGGGGTACAAAGCAAGATTTTCTTGCCTTGGTGCAGGAAAAATATTGCATGTCTGTTGCTCTGCACAAAATATGTATGGGGTATTTAACTTTGCACCTGATTTAATAATATACTTTTTCATCAAATTCTGACTTTGTTTTTGGTAAATCAGTCAATGTAATCATCTATGGCAGGATTCCCCAATATTTTTGTATTTGCAGAACCATTTAGAAATCTAATAAATTGTCATGAACTCTTCTTCCAAATGGCTGCCTTAAGAAATTGGACTAGTCATAAGATGGTTGTTACGAAGATGTGGCTTGTTATAAAGGATAAGTCTCCTTCCAGAACAAAGCAGAATCTGGAATTGAGGTATAAATGGTAAACCACATAGTTGAGGCTTTCTAAATGCACCCCAAAAGTTAAGTGTTTGGATAGTATCCTATATAAGAACAGGTACTACTTCGTTACAAACTTCCCTAATGGAAGGCTGTCTTATGTTCTTTGAAATTCTAATTATTATTTCAACCTGTACAGCAAGTGTGGTGTGAGAGCTTGCATAGGTTACTGATGAATGTATTGGACTAGTATTGGAGAAACCCAGATTTAAATGTACCCTCAGCCATGAAAGTTCACTGGATGATCCTGGGGCAGTCATTCTTTCTGATCCCAAATAACCAATTTCTTGCATTTTGTAGAGAAGTCAGAGGAAGGTAAGACAGAAGATAGATTTAATTAGTAAGGAGATATATAGTTTAGCATATTCACGCTCTGTGCAAATTGGAGTCCTATTCTGTTGATGTGTCTAAAAAGGTTCAGTGGAAGTAACAGACATCTGATTGTTTCTGAGCCTGCCTGAAACCTTGTTATGCTTGATTTCACATTTGGAACACTGGTCTTTCTTTAAAGTGAGTGACGTTCATGGCTCTTCTTTTCCTGCACATTTTCATATCTTTTGATTTTGTTTTCCTTGTCATCCAGGATGTCCATGAGGAGCCTTGTCTCTCCTCAGCTGGAGCTTAATGGAGCTGGGAATATGGTGAACTGCACCGTTAAAACAGAAGAAAAGAACGAGAGCCACTACAAGTTGACTCAGGGGGAGGCTCCTTGCACATCACCTGGCTCCAACAGCCCCAGTAAATCACCCTTGCCACTGGGTGACATTGTTGATCCCCCAATTCTCCCACAGGTGGGCCACCTTCTCTCAGGCACGTGTACATGAAGCATACCTTGTCACTCCCAAGGGACCCTGTCACTTTTAACTTAGGGAAGATAAGCACTTGGGGATGGGGTGAGAGAGGGAGGGAGGGAGAGACCAGCCAGGTCTGCAGCTCCTTCGCTACACTCTAGAGGTTGTTTGGACAAACCCTGCTTGAAAGGAAGACTGTGAAGATAAGCATATCTGTTATCCTTCCCTTTTTAATTTCCTGCAGGGTGCTGGTGATTGACAGTGGCTCACTATCTTTCAGGAATCTGTATCTCCAGTGGACAAGGCATTAGATTCCAGGAACCCTGTGCTCGAGCCTGCAGTTAGCCACCAGGAAAAATTGGATTTCAATAAAAATCTAAGAGAAGGTAGGAAGGACGTTCTACAGACATATTTCTCCCACACACATCCAGACCAAGAACCACACACATCCATTTACAGGTTGTTTTCTTTTGGGCTTTTCTTCTTTTACTTGCTGGGAAGGGACATAATTGTGTAGTAGAAACTTGCTTTGAGATCATGGGGCCCATGATATTCAGACTCTGGCAGTGTTGTGGAGCTGGGCTGGTGGGAGGGGTGAGAATGAAATGTCTTTTTTTATTTATAAAGGCAATGACGACATCTGGCAACAATCATGGGCTTCCCTATTCCCTCTGAATTTGGCTTCAATCCTTATACTAAGAGAGGGGGAGCTGGGAGACATTCCCAAGAAGAATATATTGTTGTGAGCAATTCCTGTTATAATGCAAAGTATGTTGGGGGTGGCTTGATCTTGAATAGTCAATTAAGTCCCACTGAGATTCAAAAGGTCTGCTCCTGGTGCTGAAGAAAACTATTAAAACCCGGACACAGTTCATGTTCCTCTTTCCCATGCAGTCTTCTTTTTCCACTTCACCTCATCCTACATGTTTTGTGTGAATGATCTCAGGATGGGAATCCAAATTTCTTCAGCATTTTCTCACTGTCTTTTGCCAGATATTTATACTGTCAGCTATAAATTTAAAAAGAGGTTTTTGCTTTAACCTAATACAGGCATGTACCCACTTTTGGGGTCAGCACAGTTCTTTGCACTTTGAAGCTTTCTATTGTAGGTTAGGCTGTAAGGACTTGACGGTAAGCAGTGACATTTAAAAAATTTAAAACTATTGCAACACCGGTCCATGGTATCGCGAGTTAAAATCCTCCAACTGCAAAATAGAGCAACATTGTACAAATAGGATGTATAGTGTTACATTAGGCAAACAACTACCTTGTCATAGAGAAATATAGCGCCTTATACACCTTTATAAATTTTTCTTCTTGGAGTGGATTCTTGGTTTCTGCTTATGAAAATGTGTGATAATTTTTAAATGATTATTTTTGCAAAATAGCTACCTTGAAAAATGTGTAATATTTTTTAAATGATTTGCAATCCCATTACGTTAGAAGTAACTATAATGTTATAAATTAAATAACACTACATTTACAGGAGTCAGGGGAATGTATGTTCGTACCAGTTTTTGCATTCAGCTGCTTAATTAAGTTAATCAGATGCTTAATTAAAGTCACCAATTTCCTTGATTATCTTGGTCTGTCCTTGTAGTATTATCCATCACCAGCCAAGCTAGTCTTCATTTCTATTATTATGCATTATGATATTAAAAAAACTATTATATTTCTCAATTGCAAACCTACCTATTGGGGCTGTTATATTTTCTTGCAACAGTGATGCCGACCATTGAGAAGTTACTGTCCAGTGAATGGAAAGAGAGACTTCTGGGGAAAAATCCTATGGATTCCAAAGAGGTAAAAGGTGAGCAAGGGGTTTAGCTCAATTGTGAATGTGTTAATGCTCAGAACAGAGAAAACTAACTCAATTAGAATTTTAAAGACATTTTTAAATTAATACCATCAGAATTCAGATATTTTTGCTTTATTTTAAAGGATAAAAAATAATTCAATCCAAGAAGTGGTTCATAATTGTCTCATTATGAGACAATATAATTTTTATCAACTTTGTACTCTCTAGGCATATCCCCACATTCTGATCCAACGTGCTAGTTAGAATGTAGGAGTTGTATTCCAAAGTATCTGCCAGGCACCAGGATGAGAAAGGCTGAACTACTCACACAACCACATTGGTCCCAAACATGTGAGAATTAATCTTTTAACAAATTGATATACAGTTCTGTGGATCTCTGAATGCAATCATCTGTCAATAAAAACTAAAAAAATAAACTGGCTTGGATCCTGTAGAACTGCAGCATTTTACAACTACTCAAGCACCTCTTTCTATATGCTCTCCAGGATTTGGGTTTCCAAATCTAAAGTGCATGTTGCATGACTTTATGTCAGACCTATGGCTTGCAAAGCAGGTCTCCCCTATTTTCCTTTGTCCTAGACTTACAAAGGAAATCCCCTAGATTTTTTGATACTTGCAGGATACCCGCTAAGAGGACAACCCTAATATTTCAGAATAAAATTTCACTACTTCCCTCTTTCCCTATTAATCTCTTCTCTATTTCTTTTGCTTGATCCAGGAACCCAAGAAAGCTTGGCAGAGAAAGAATTACAGCTGCTGGTCATGATTAACCAACTGTCCATCCTGAGGGACCAGCTGCTGACAGCCCATTCAGAGCAGAAGAACATGGCTGCTATGTTGTTTGAGAAGCAGCAACAACAGATGGAGCTGGCCAGGCAACAGCAAGAACAGGTAGGTACTAAAACACTACTCTGTGTCTATATTTATCCTTCTTAGCCTTTGAGATTTGTCTTTAGAATATTTCCTGACTGGCACTTGAACTTCAACATATATAAGATATAATAGAGCTAAATAAGTTAATAGGTCTGTATCTAACTCAAATCAGCCTGAAAAGACAGTTTAGAAATAGAACAAATATTTATATCAGGGATAGTTAATCTGTGGCCAATTTTGTGGGCCTTAGAATCTTCTCAGATAATATTGCTCATTTTTAGCAGCAAATCATAATTTTATGATATGGTTTTTTTCACAATATGAAACAGGAATCTTTTCTAGTTTAATATTCCTGCTTTACTCAATTTCCCACCACACAACTCCAAAAAATCAAGGGCTGAAAGCTAATGTCCCACCTTCTCTGCAGCTCTTGAAGACTACTTTCCTCCCATTAAATAAAGCTTAGTCTCTGGGTGCAAAAGATAAAGACATAAAAATTGCCAACTATGTGTCTTGTGGTATGTCAATAAGCAACAGTGTGTAGAATCTGCATAAATAGGATACTATAAAATCCTAAATATGCATATTTGGAGTGAAAACTACAGTGATATACAGTAAATTGAACAAGTTTTAATGCTCATAAAATGTTTTATTGTGCAGAAATAACAGTGAGGGGTATGGTTAGGCAGTTGCTCCAATTACAACTTCTCTTAACATATGAAAGCAAGCCATAATTTTAAATAAATCCACAAAGCTTAAGGTTTAGGATGAAGTTAATATTAGGATGCTGCCTGAGACATCAAACTTTCTTTAAGGTTATACACTGCTGGTATTTTCAAGCCAAATTATGATGTAATCTGCACAATGTTTTACTTCACTTCACTCCAGTAACTTGTAGGTTTGTGTACTAATAGGTCAAAGATGTGCTTATTCACCTTCTAACATCTATTCAGTATGGTAGTTTCATTACTGGAATTCTGTGTAATAATGATGGAGAAATAGATGAGAAATCTAAATGGAAACATGGTATTCCTTCACCAGTATCTTGCTTTTCCAAACAAGACTTGCTATCACTTGCATCCATGCATTCAGGGTTCTGCTTACATGAGCTGTTCTTTTTGCCACATGGATTGTGGCCTTCCCTTTATTTTATAGAAGTGAGCATTGTGCCTACGTGGCCCTAAGGCATGTAGTTCAGTTAGTATGGATCTTGATTCCATCTCATCTTTCCTACTTGTAGATTGCCAAGCAACAACAACAACTTATCCAGCAACAACACAAGATCAACTTGCTGCAACAGCAGATCCAGGTACAATGTTATTCATTTCCCTTAGGGAATAGGAGTGAAGTGTGGCTTAATTGAAGGCATTCACCTAAAAATTGGGAGTCAAAAGATTTAATGCCAAGACAAGGGTAATAGTGCCACATGCAGGTTCTTTTCCCCTTAGATGTACAGAAATTAACAGAGAAGCAATTATTATCTTGCTAATGATATATTAAATGCAGTTTTTCAAAATGTAAAGAGGTTGAGGTCTACAGTGCCTTACTGTGAAGCATGTGCCAGTGAAATCATTAGGATTTAGTTTAGACTAAATGTGATTGGATCCTGTCCTCCTTCAATTCATATTCCCACCCCTTACCCCTTTCTGGCTACTTGCCATTTGTAGCAAAGAAATACATACTAAAAATGTTTTTCAAGTTGATGAGAAACTTCAGTATTCCTTCCACTGCAGTATGAGTAATACAAGTTTTGCACTTCCTTAAATATGTTGTCTGGGTATTTACATTAAGTACCTAACATTTGATATTGCAATATGGTATGAAGTGAGAAAGTGATATACATATCTTTGTTACTGCTTCTAGTGGATATGAAAAATGGCTGTTTGGACAAAGTAGCATTGTTAGTTTCTTATGCCCTCTGTCTATTCCTGCATCCACCACTTCCCTTACTCTTTTCAGCAGGTCAACATGCCCTATGTTATGATTCCAGCCTTTCCTCCCAATCACCACCCTCTTCCTGTCGCTCCAGATTCTCAGATGGCACTTCCTATCCAGCCAATTCCATGCAAGCCAGGTATGAAAAGGCCAAGAAAAGTGGAATTCTGATTAATGTGATATGGATTTCCCAAGGCTTTTATACAGTGGCCTTGGAATGGGAAGAGGGGGCATCCTCTATTAGTTTCAGCCATTGAAAACCATGAGACTAAATGAATCTATGTTGAATCAATTCTCTAACGCTTCAGTCAGTAAAAATGGAGCCAGAATGCTGCATTTAATGGTTAAAACTGATTTTTCCCGCACACAAACCTTACCTTTCAACATTGATAGAGCTGTTCCACATGTCTTGGAAATGAAAGGTAGAGTGAAAAATACTGCAAAACGGGCTTTTCTTCTAAGAGGTTTATTAACATGGATTTGTAGGAAAATCAAGGTAGACAATCTGCAAATGTAATAGCTGGAGTTTGGTTACATAATACAGAACCAGTATGATTGTTTCAAACAGCTTCCTCCCCTAAAGTATTGCCAAATGTTCAACCATGCAGGTTTTAACATCCCCCTTTCAGCAGTTCTCAAGGGTAAATAGAAGAATACTCTGTTCAGTGAAAAATACTCTGCTATTGTGTAACAGGCATAAAAGAAGCATCGGATTGTGCTTTTCTCTACTGCTCCTTCTATAGGAGCATCCCTAACACCAGGGGTGGAATTCTACCGGTTCTGTCTGTTTCTTTAGAACCGATTGTTATGATTCTGCGCAGTTCGGAGAACCGGCAAATCGCACCACTGGCTGGCCCCGCCCCTCTCTGCCCACCCCTCCCCTCCCAGTCAGTCTTTGTCATGCATGTGTGGCATCACCTGCAGCCTGCTTTTGCCCACCCGCCAGGCCAGCTATTGCTGCCTGCCTTCCGCTGTGGCCCTGCCTGATCTTCCTGGGTGAGTGAGGCTCTGCCAACTCCGGGGCCCAGTTGCCTAGCTGCCACTGCCGGTCGCCTTACCCCCACCTCACTTGCCTTTTGCCACTGCTGCCCACCACCCTAACCTGGGCGACCGCTTTGCGGGGCGGGCAGCTGCTCGCTTGAGGAGGGTCTCCCCGTGCATGTGTACCCTCCCGGCCCCGCCACAGCCACCAGTTGCGAGAGGAAGGGGAGGAGGAGAAGGAGAAGGGTCACCTGAAGGAATGCTTCCACTGCAGCTGGCGATCGTTGTTCAGCCAGTCTGGATTCCAAAAAGAAAAAAAATGAAAAAAGTAGCAAAGAACACCAAGGAGAGCTTGCTGGTTGGCCCAGTCCGCTTTGAGAGAGACAGAGACAGAGACACACAGAGGGGGAGAGAGAGGGGAAGATAGGGAGAGGGGCAGAGACACACACAGAGAGGGGGGAGAGAGAGCCATAGAGAGACACAGAGAGAGAGACAGGGAAAGAGAGAGAGAAAGAGGGGAAGAGAGAAAAAGAGGGAATGAGAGAGGGAAAGAGAGAGACACACACAAAGAAAAGAAAGAGAAAAGAGAAAAAAGAAAGGAAGCGAAAGGGAGAAAAGGAATAGACAAAGAAAGGGGGAGATGGAAGGAAGAGAGAAAGAAAAGAAAAGAGGAAGGGAGGGAGGAGAAAGCGAATGAGATATATGGATGGATAGATACATGGAGGGAGGGGGAGGGAGGGAGGGAGAGAAAAAAAGGAGAAGAAGAAAGGACACAAACCTGGTTTCAGAAGACTCTGAAACAGCAGAGGAAGGGATCTCGGAGATCATCTTCTAGTCCAACCCCCCAGCAGGAGATCCTTACAGAATCATAGAATAGCAGGATTGGAAGGGAGTGTGTGTGTGTGTGTGTGCGCCAAGACGTGCACATGGCTGTCAAAACTCCAAAAACAGGTTAAGTAGTTCTGGGGAGGTCAGTTGTAAATTAGAACACTTGCTAAGCAACCCACCATTAAGCGAGGACCACTTTTATTTGGTTTGCCAGTCACACGGCCACCTGGCCATGCCCAGCCAGTCACGTGACCACCAAGCCATGACCACCCAGTCACATGACCAACAAGCCAACCCACAAATTAGGCCATGCCCACAGAACCGGTTATTAAGAAATTTGGATCCCACCACTGCCTAACACTACGGTAGCCCATTAACACAAACATTTCCAAGTGCTTCGGATTCTTTTGACATAAGCTCTTTGTGGCAATAGCACAATTCTCACTGGCCAAGTAGAAAGGTAGCATAGAGTAGTATGGAGATCATGTTGAAGAAGAAATGCACAAACCATTAAGTATGTAGCAACTTTATACTGAGAGAAAACAGGTCATGAAAAAGAAACTCATCCAGGCTTGGTTCAATTGAGTATAAGAAGGGGCAGAAGGAACCTGTTGCAGGCTTTGTTATATGTTATACCGTATAACAATAGAGTTCCACATAGATTGAACGGTGATTGACAGAAATCAGTGGTCTTCCCTTTCATTAGTGTGTTAAAATCATTATAAATAATATAGTATAAAATAATTTTGTTATTATAACTTGAAATAGTGTACAGTAATGAATTTTGATACTGCCCTGTTATTTTTCCTTTTTGCCCGTTGTTCAATTATGTCCAGTTCTCAGAAAACTGCCTGGACAAGTCCAGCAGTTTTCTTGGCAAGGTTGTTCAGAAATGGTTTGCCATTGCCTTCTTTATTGGGTTGAGAGAAAGTGACTAGCCCAAGGTCAACCAGCTGGCTTTATGCTTAAGGCAGACTAGAACTTACAACTTCCCAGTTTTCTAGCCTGATACTTTAACCACTACAGCAAACTTGCTCTCACCATATGACATATAATATTATTGTGTTGTTTTCTATATTGTATTTCACTGTAAGATAAAATATAACTACAAGAAAGCTGAGCTATATTTGGCTATACCTGGTCTTATCGTAGTAGTTGCGTTTAGATCCCTTTTAATCTAGTATTAAAAGTTAGCTATCACTTAAATCCCTCTCATTCTAATAGTGTGGAACCACAGAACTGTTCAGTACTTTTATTACATTGATGACATGTGTCCCCAAACCCGTTGCTGTAATGTACAGAGGGGACATGTTTTTACATGTTTGGGAATAGATGCTCAAATTTGGCCCTTTTACTTTATTCCAGGTTGAGTTTCACTGTACTTACAGCAGATTCCCTCTTGATTCACTGTTGACATAACAAGGATCTCAGTTTATGTTTAACATTGTACACAATCTCCGATTCTTCTGTTTCTTTACAATCTACAGTGGAATATCCTATGCAGCTGCTTCATAGCCCTCCTCCTTCAGCACTGAAGAGACCTGCAAGCTCAGGCCACCTACAGATTCAGGTAAAACCTCTTAATTGCCTTTTTTTCCTTAGGTCTCCAAATCTTGTAGAAAAATGTTTCTATCTTCCTTCTCTATTTTGTTTTCAGGAATCTTCACAACCACTGAACTTAACAGCAAAGTCTAAAGGCTCTGAACCCCCAATGCCTCCTGCACACCTAGTTTAAAGATTAGTAGCAGCCAGTCCCTCAGTGGTGTTTCTCGAGAGTTGCAGACCAGCCCTCCCAGCCTTCCTTTGGGTAGGTCTGTTCATCTGATTCAGAGCTGAAAGAGAAATGCTTATTTGATTTGACTTCTCATTGCAAACTTGTAACGAAATACTTTACGGATTAGCTTACACTCTTGATTTTTCTTTGGGAAAGAATTCTTGACATCCCTAGATTCAGGAAGAGATTAATTTGGCTTTCCTCAATATTTCTTTGGGGATTTTATCTTGTGGATTCACCAGTGCTGAAAGGAGAAGAGAAATTACCAATTCAGAGGAAGAAGCATACACTACGCATGTAAAATATTCAGTCCACAACATCTCCAAATATGTTTGGGAAAACTTGGAGAATTTCTACAAACAGGAGAGACAAATTTGATGTAGATGAATCAAGGATCTTCATGTTGCAGGAGTGCTCATATATTCCAAATCAATATATCCAATCAATATATCCATCTTTTGGGATATCCGTGATTTTGAAATATATGCAAATTATAAAGTTCAAGGCTCCTAGAGTTAATATGAAGTTAACAGATACTTAGAATACTCCTAATCACTCCAAATGAGAACATAAGTTTATTGCACTGTTGAAGAGAAGCATAAATCTAGTCTGAAGTTTAATGTGTGGCAGAATGTGTAGAGACATTGTAGTATATTTTTTGTTGTTGTTAGAGATGCATATTCTGCTGTTTCATGATAGCTGAAGGCACAAGATAACAAGCACAGCAATTTTGGTCATGCAGAAGAAGGAAAGTCATAATTCTTGAGCCCTCCAGGTTTTGTTAATTAGAGTTGAAATCTTTTTTGTGTTGAAAAGTCAGTTACAAAAAGTTTCAGGGCTGGAATTCTGTTTCTTTCTATTTTCTAACAATGGATGACTGCCAGTAGCCACAGTAGTCTACATCACCTCTGACATTCAGGAAAGATCTCCTTGAAGATTTTACATACCAGTAATGTAAGTGGAAGTTCACACAGAACTCATGCATCATCTTCCTAGGAATCACAGGATTGCACCATAAATATTTATTTTTTTGATGAGGAAAAAAAGTAATCACTGATTCTAAAAGAAAATTCTCTTGAAGCTTGATAGAGGAAAAATTGCTTGGCAAGGCATGCTTATGGAAAATGCAGGATAGAGCTATTGTAACCAGGCTATAAAATTCTGGGTCATGGCAGCAAAGTCAGAGATTTCCTATAGCCTTTTGCTGCCATCTAGTGGTTGTCTGGATTTTTGCAGCCTGGGTTTGGTAGCCCAAGTGTTATTTCTTTGTTTTAGTAGTTTTGTTTGCACTGAAGATCATCATGAAGACATTAAATATCAGTTGATCACCTGTTGTATTTTTTAAATATCAGGGTTCCTTGGAGAGGGAGATGCTATAACTAAAGCAATACAAGATGCTCAACAACTTCTGCATAACCAAAGCAGAGCTATAGATGGTTCTCCAAATCATCCATATATTAAGGTAAGTGATACTGATTTTCTTAAAAGGAAGGAATACCCTCTTTGACACAAAGCCTTGAATGAAGATTAGAATTTTGAAGAACGAAACATATCAGAGTCTGATGAAAGCGGCCATCAATTTTTTAAAAAAAAACCACTGGTATCTGGGTGTTTGAGAGCGATGTCTGCGATGTGAATAGTAATGAATGAACCTTCAAAAGATTCAGTTCAGAATTTTCTAAAAAATGAGCTAATTGGCCATGGTTTATATTAGGGTAGCATTTCAGACAATTTAATAATTGGATAAAATGTATAAGCTTCCCAATTCTTACCCAACCCATCCCCTACCCATTGTAGAACATAATCAACCCTAGAAATTATTTGGTGAGCTGGCAAGACTATATTCTGTTTGATTTAATCCCCCAAACATTTCTGGTAGAAACAATAGTATCATGGGGCTGAGGTGTCTTTTGAAATTGTTATTAACTTTATTTTTCAGAAGTCTCTGTTCCTCATGTAAGGCCTGGTGAAACTTGTAGGAGAAGCCTGCCTGATAAATTGAATGATTAAAGGAAGAGCTTTCAGTGATAGCACAATAATTATATACTGAGAGTGAAAATTGGAGAGGTTTGAGATTAGCACATAATAAATAGAAATTAATGCATAAGAACTCCATATTCTGACATTTTAAGTCTAAACTTAAAGTACATAAAATACTTGTTCTATTACAGTATCCCATAAAGCAATTCAAAAGTCATTTTATTCCTTAGACTCCTGTTTTTAAGGTATTTACAAAAACTATCCAGAATGTTAGCTGAATTGTTCCTTTTTCTTGTTGAAATTTTTTTTCTATAAACAGAAAAAAATATAAAATACCCTTTTCCAGAGATTCTTTTTGTTCAGATAATGTTACCTGTAATCTTTCTTTTATTGTTCCCTGTCCAGCAGATTTGGACTATATGGGCCCTATTGTAGGAGATCATATAAAGCCATATTCTTTTGACAATTTAACATATGGCAGAATAATTTATTTTAAAAATCATGGTTTAAGGCAGTTTAGCCCAATATTTCTATTACTAAGTGAGACAGTAATTAAGTGAGTTTGCCCCATTTTACAATTTTTCTTGCCACAATTGTTAAGTGAATCACTGCAGGTGTTAAGTTGGTAACATAGTTGTAAAGCAGGACTGTCAAACTAAAGGCCCGCGGACTGGATCTGGTCCATGGAGTGCTTATATCAGGCCTGCGGGGCCAACCTGGAAACAGAAAAGGACCAGCCCGCATTGCCTCTGTCATTGAAAACGGAGTTGGGGGGGGGGCACTGTTTTCATTGGCAGAGGGCTGCAAGAGGCTTTCGTGGCTGAAAATGGCATGTGGGGAGGCTGCACAGCCCCCCTCCCCCCTCTGGCTCCATTTTCGCTGGCAGAGGGCTAGCAAAAACAAAACAAAAGGAGATATTTTCTCCTTTTGCATTTGAGCATGCAAGAAGGGGCAGGAAAGGAGAAAGGGAAAGAGGAAAGAAAAAGAAGGAAAGATGAGAAGAGAGAAAGGAAGGAAAAATAAGGAAAGGGGGGATGGAAGAAGAAAGGAGAAGGAAGAGGGAAGATAGATTATAATGAGAGTGAGTAAGGTCTGAGGGAAATCCTGCCTTAGCACTTGGCCATCACAGGTATCCTCACCAAGAGTGAGGTTGAGCTGGCCATGCCCACCCCAGGCACATCACCCCCAAATCCCCAAGGTCAAACACGACCCTGATGCAGCCCTCAATGAAATTGCGTTTGACACCCTTGTTGTAAAGTGAATCTGGCTTCCCCATTGACTTTGCTTATCAGAAGTTTTCAAAAAGTGATCACACGTCCCCAGGACACTGCAACTATCATAACTATGAGCCAGTTGCCAAGTGGAATTTTGATCACATAACCATGGGGATGCAGCAGTGGTTGTTCAGTGTGAAAAACAGTTATAAGTCACTTTTTATGGTGTTGTTATAACTTTGAACAGTCGCTAATGAATGATTGTATTTTGAGGACTATCTATAGTAACTTAATGTTGCTTACCTTGGTAAGATGCAGAAGACTCTGTATTTTCAGGATCATAGCAATTTGGATTCTTCACCTGGAAAAGAACAGATGGATGAATCGTCTCTTCAGAGACTGGATGAGTCTCTACTAACATGTGAAGGAGATGGTAATGACATTTTTTTCTTTTTCTCACAAATTTCATCAGTGTTGAATTTTGAAGAGAAAAACTAAGCAAGCCTCCTTTAATAAATGAAAACTGTAGTTGACTAGCTGAATTACGATTTGTTTAATGCTGCCAAAACCTTGTGAGATAGGTAATCAGCTTTTGTACCCAGCAGATGTGACAAATCCACTATGTATGAGCCCCATTTTCAATTTCCAGAATTCACAAACTCCCAAAGGTCTGGTCAGTTTAATGAACTGTTCTTTGGTCCTTTCTTGGCAGGTTCACGACATTTCCCTGAATCCAGGAACAACAACCACATAAAGCGCCCCATGAATGCTTTTATGGTGTGGGCCAAGGATGAAAGACGTAAAATTTTGCAAGCTTTCCCAGATATGCACAATTCAAGCATCAGTAAGATTCTAGGTAAAGAAGGATGTGTACATTGGTATCTTATCGGTTCTTTTTTTCTGATATTTTTTGATATTTCTGTGAAACATATTGCCCTTTGGGCAGGTAATTATTGGTAATTTCCAACAGTTTAATACTGGATGGTGTGCTTTAGTAGAGGGACCAAGCCCAGTTCTCTTTCTTTGTCTATCATGATAGCCTGTTTCTTCAGATTTTACACCAGCATATGCAAAGCAGATATTGAATGTAGGTTTTTTAAAAAAAATCAAGCTCACATCAAAGAGAAAGCCAAGACTCACCTTTTCTTAGGGTGCTATTTATGCAGTTGTAGTTGTGGACCTTTTTATGATATTAATCTCAGACTAAAGAGCAAGCTAATCAAGGTCTTAGTCACAAAGTTAAATTCATTGTTTGCCCCATAATTCAAATAGCAACTTAAACAGAGCTGCTTTCTTCAGTAGGGAGGCCCTTTTTCTCCCTATCAGAATGAGCTGCAAACCCATTCTGTATCTTGTCATCTACAGCTTTTGTTAGTCATTAGGAGAAAAGGGTTTGCTCCCTATCTAAGAAGAGGATGTCAAGCTTAGATTGTTTGCTCTGGGCTAGTAGGAAGTTCTTTATTAACATCAGTTCAAGAAGCTAGTGTATGAATTTACAATAATTTTTTAAATAGAGAATAGTCTTTCCCCTAATCACTATGCCTAGTATTATGCCTGAGTTCTGAAATGGGCAGTTTTGCAACAGTGGTTATTATTACCTCAGGGTTTGGTCATAACTGGAAGGGTAAATTTGGTAGCATCTACAAACATACCTCGTAATTTTCCCTAAACTTCAGAATTTATGATAATTAGGAAGAAAGGATGATTTGTTGCAAAATAGGCCTATGTACTAAAGACATAAGATGTATCTAAGGCCACAAAGAAAATGGAAATTACATGTAAGAATAGTTAAATTCAGAGATCATACTAAACCAAACTTTGTTGAATGTGCCAAAATGAGCCTGTTCACAAATAACATTAAATATCCTTTGGAATTATAACTATCCATTCAACTAAACATCACCTAATTTCAATTTGGTTATGTACATTCTGTAATAAAGAATGTTTAGGCAGGGCTCTTTTTTGTAGTGACCAAAGCAATTCAAGTTACTTTATGAGTGATTGCTTTGTAGTTACTATGCACAGAAAATCCAGTAATGTAGTTATCCCCTTAGCAACCTTATCAAGTACAGTCCAAAACAACAGCAGCAACAGCCACAATTAAATAACTTGCCAAATATGTTACGGTATTTGCTCCACAAATATATGATCATGTTTTGCAAGCAAATGAAATGTATTAGGTTTTACAACCATGGTACCTGTAGACTAGTTTTAGAAGACACTACTGTTATTATTGCTATTATTTATCAAATTTACAACTGCCCATCTCCATCATAAAGGAACTCTAGGCAGTATACAAGTAAAATATTAAAACATAAAAGCTGTGTATAAAATTTAAATAAAAGACAAGATAGTTAAAAATGTTAATTAAAAGGCAGAAGGAGGGCCTTCAGGGTACTACCAGCCCCATGGCTGCATGCTCTTCCATGACCCCAGCAGAGCCATTTCCGAAAGGCCAGGAGAGTTGGGACCTGCCTCACCTTTGGGGGGGGAGGAATGATTATTGTGATAGTTATTGATAATATCAACATCATCAGATCACGTAGCCTGTGTCAGAGCAGGCTAATAAGCCAATAAGCTATTTTGGGCAAAAAATGATCTACATATTTATAGTTGAATAGTCAATAAAGAAGGGAACACATCTGTGCTCATGCATAAAATGAGCTCTACTAAATAATATTCCCAACAGAAGAATGAATTCAAATCCTATCTCACAGGGCAATATTAGTATATGTACTGCTGTTGCATGAAACAGTAATATGTTATCAGATTGATCAAGGGGAATATTATTCAGAGATGGGAGTTGTAATAAACACAAGTCTCTGAAGATACTGATTTCGAGAACAAACCAGAACTCTGCACCTAAAATATGATTTGAAAAATATGTCAGTAAGTATATTTTGAATAGTTAATCCAAACCAGGCTAGTGAACACATTTGGAATTTTGAGAGCATGTTGCAGGAACCCTCACAAAATGGTGGGACCAAAAAGATTCTCCCCTCCCCCACATTTCTGTCATCAGGGACACAGCTAATACCAGATTTACCAGAAGAAAAGTGGCTTCCCAAAATTACTTCTGGAATCGCCACCAGCTAACTCATTTTGCTCTTTTTTGGATAAGTGGTCACATTTCCAAGTAATATGCTAACATTGAGCTAGTTAGCATTTTTTATTTTCTAGAAGATTGGGCCCTGGAATACTCATGAAAAAAAAAATAGTTAAGGCCTAAAATTGTTTTGCAGCATGGCAGCTTCTAATTGATTAACTGGGTTTTAAAAAAAAGCAAAATTTAAAAGCAAAATCAGGATGGGAAATATTGCTTTTAAAGTATATTGGATTAAAACAACAGGAAGCAAAACATGTTTAACCTAACCGCATCATAAACTGAAGATAGTCAACAGTTCTAATCAATGCTGCTCCTCAGTTTTCACCAGGAAAAGAACAAAAATATAGTCTTTAAGCACAGTACTTTACAAGATGCTCAAAAGCAAGTTTCATTCATTCATTCAGTGGGGCTTTGTGCCTAGTTTTAGGACTACTCCCTTAAAAAGTCTGGATGATACCAAACTCCTTGCTTTTTTATATTCTTCCAAGTTCCTTGTGTGATACAGGTAGAAGATGATAATTTTATACTTATTACAGCTTTACATTCTGCCATTGCTAAATAAAAATAACCCTCCCTTGTGGTAGGGGTTCGTCACTCAGAGTTCCTCTTCTTACCACATAAGCTAATATTTAACTGTAGTCCCTGAGAGTCAGCATAGACTGGTTAGTTATTTAGAGAGAGTGGTGCGGTTTCTGAAGAATATATCCATGCTACTAGGAATGGACTTGTAATGTTTCAATAGACGCTTGTGGGTTACACCATGTGTCCTTAATTAGAACTTGGGTATTGAGGTTCTATGCATCTCATCAGCGTAAACCATTGAAAAGTTTTAAGTATTACAATAATCACAATGATGGATTCATAATTAGAAGCTTATACATTTGTTTCTTCAGGGGGATGTATTTTGAGCAGTAGGAAATTGTGTCTTAATAGCAAATGTCTTGGTGGTTTTACCTGTTTCTCAGGCACAATGAGATGATGTATGAATTTGTTTTGTGTTTGTATTTCTAATATGTAATGAATATAACATTGTTGTCCTCTGAAGATAAAGAAAAATAAGATGATAGAATGCACTGAGCCAGTAAGTACAGCTAGCCCTCGACTTATAACTGTAATTGAGCTCAGAATTATGGTTGTAAATGGTGCCAGTTATTAAGCAGGTCATCCTATGACTGACTTTTTAAAATGATTTTTTGTAGTGATCATTAATGATTAATTAATTAATTAAAGCAAATGCCACGGTACTTAAGTGAAGCCGATTTTTTTTGCCAGAAATTGAAAGTAAATACCAGTTTCTAGCAAAAAAACCACAAAAGGTCATGTGACCACAGCATACTACAAACAGATGGAAATGGGTTGCTGAGTGCCCCCTCTCCTGAAATGCAGTCACATGACCATGCAGGGAGGAGGGCTCGGGAACCTCATATCCTGGTTGCAAGTATCTTTTTGTCCATCAGAACTTTGAACAGCTTCTAATGGGAGATCTCCCCCCCCTCATTTTAATTAGCAAGGCAATTTTGTTTTTCAAGGGGAACATTCAGAAATGCTGCCTTCACCTGGCAGACAATGATATGATCCACTCTGTCTTTTTGACTTCTCCATTTTTAGACACTTTGATGTCTAAAAGTAAAAAAAATAGGAACTCCGGTTGTTTTGCTTCTGAGTTTGTTTTGTTTTGTTCTTTATAAACCAAACTGGATGTAAGTAAATGCATATAATAAGAAAGTACAAAGGGAAAACAATAATGACAACATAGAGGAAACTACATATGGCTGAATCCTGTCTTGAATTTTTCATTTTGAAAGTTTACATAAAATTATGATTATTTTGTATAAGCTCAGTATTATTTGAATTATGTTGACTCTGAAATATGATAAAGTAATTTTACCAGCAGTGCTAATAATGCCTGTCTTTTCCTATGCGAAATCCTAGGATTTTCTCTGACCTAGAAAATTAGTTTACGCTTAACTTTTTCTCAAGTTCCATCAAATATAGACTTCTTAGACTTTGCTCCCCACATTAACTGCTTGGGTGAAACCTTCCTCATCTCTCCAGCCTCAATTCTTCACAAACTCTCTGGTGGGCATGACAGTAAAGGTCACACAACCCAGGGAATTCCTGTCACACAAGGCCAGCCTATTTTAGCTGTTCCACCTGTTCCTCATACCTTGGGCTTGAAAGAATTCAATGAGCCCTGTAGGAAGGTGACGAAAAGGTCAGCAGGATAGAAGAGTTTTAGTTAGAAATAGATGGTGGCCATGGTTATGGAGCTTCCCATTTATAAGAGAGAAGCACTAAGGAAAAGAGCTGTACTTCTCTGCCTTTTACTTTACCATTTACCTGATGTCATATAACTCAGCACAAATCAGTCAATACAATATTTGAAAAATCTGAAAGGTCTCATTAAATAAATGGATTCTCTTGCCGTTTGACAATAGTGCATCTTCAGAAATGACACTTTTCCCACATGATGTAATAATAACATGGCCTTTATGTTGATGTACAGTTAAATGCTGACTAAATAATTATGTACACAGGTTAATATACCTGTGCTTCACGGGCTAAGCAAGAATTCCTCCCTCTCTTAGGGCCTTTTGGAGATAGTTAGAATCTGGCTTTTCTAGAAGGCCATTGGTAATCAAGCATCTAGAGCAGTGTTTTTCAAAACTTGGCAACTTTAAGATGTGTGGAGTTCAACACCATGCTTCATGCTGGCTGAGGAATTCTGGGAGTTGAAATCCACACAAACTAGGCAACATTGAGGTAGAGGAAAATTCATGCCATTATTTTCCATTCTTTACAGTTTATTTTTACTGCATTATTTTTGGTTTGTTTTTGGTTTTAATTTTGCACACCACCTAGGTCTTCAGAGTGAAGTGGTTCACAAATCTAAAAATCAATTTTTTTATTCCTAAATAAACAGGACTCATCTGGATAAATCTGTGACCCTACCCTCCATTTCCATGAATTACAGTTTGTGAGAAAACTATTCTGCTTTCTGAGAAAGAAGGGAAATTGGCAATTTGTTTTGAGATTTGTTTTCATTTTAAAACTGAGTAATCCCACTCTAGCTTTTGTCAAACTGAGGATCACATATAGGTAGTGACCATGTGATGTTGCAACAGCTCCGAAAAAAAGTAACTTATAACTGTTTTTCACAGTTATGACTGCTGCAGCTCCCTGTGGTCATGTGATCAAAATTAAGATGCTTGGCAACTGGCATATAATTATGATGGTTGCAGTGTCCAGGGGTCATGTGATCACCTTTTATAACTTTCTGACAAGCAAAGTCAATGGGGAGGCCACATTCAATGAACAGTTACTAACTGAACAACTGCAATGATTCTGTTAACAACTGGGGCAAGAAAGGTCATAAAATGGGGCAAAATTCACTTAAAAACTGTCTTGCTTAGCAACAGAAATGTTGGGCTCAATCGTAGTTGTAATTTGCGGGCTACACGTATCTTGTACCTTGTAATCCACAAGACCCAGAATATCCATTAAAACCACATTGTATGGCTTGCTTAATATCTCAGTTTACATTTCTGGATAGGCGATACAGATGTTTTCTTGAGCTCCTAGTTCCTTTGTGATATGATCGTCCAGATAATCTTCAGTACTAGCCTTGCTCGTGTAGAATTCCCCTATGTTCTTAGACATAAAGCAGTCTGTAGAAAAAGTTCTTTTTGCCTGAATGGTAATAAAAGATAAATGCAGAGCTGTGTGATAACCTTTAGAACTGTATCTGATTAAAGAAGCAGTTTACATTAACTCTTCATATAATTTATCTTTCAAAGGGATTGAGTTGTTGCATATAACACCAACCCCCAGGACCCTCTGATTACAAAAATTAGCAAAACCTAAAGAAAAAGTGTATATGTCTCAAAGTAGGCTGAATGCATTCCAGAAACGAAGGGGGGGGAATAATTCCAACCTTTGAAAACTTAGAAAGCCTTGGTAATGTTCCTAGCCAGTTTGCTTCTTCATCCGCTCACTGCAATTCAAAGAAAAAGAAGTTGTTGCTAATGTTGTTTGGTTTCTGGTTATCTAAAGGTTGCCCATCCCTGTTTTATGTCTCAAACTCTTATTAAAGATGCCCTGTTTGTTTCGCATTGGCTATTTTGGGGGAACTATTGCAGACATGGAGGTGTTTTTCACCTTAATCTACAGTGGTCAACTTTTGTATGTCCCTGTTCTTCCTTCTTCTAAGTCCATTTGTTGGGAAGCAGTATTCTGGCGTAGCATAAGACTGAGTAGAACCATACAGTAGAGGAAGAATGAAAAAGGTAAATGAAAACATCCTTTCATTGCTCTCTGTTTTTATAGGATCCCGATGGAAATCCATGTCCAATCAGGAGAAGCAGCCTTATTATGAAGAGCAAGCACGGCTGAGTCGCCAGCATTTAGAGAAGTATCCCAATTACAAGTACAAGCCCCGCCCCAAACGCACCTGCATTGTGGAAGGGAAGCGGCTTCGTGTTGGCGAGTACAAGGCACTGATGAGGAATCGGCGCCAGGACGCCAGGCAGGGCTACCTGATTGCGTGAGGCTTCCTGCCCCTTTTCTCTGTTCCTCCTGAGCACAGCTTTCTGAGCCAGCAGATCCCTATGTCTGAAATTCACCTCTTTCAAGGGAATCGCACAGACCATAGTTTGCAAGGCAGCAATAGTTAAATAAGGTTCAGGTTTCTGATTCATCATTAATTGTAACCCGCACAGTCTTCCTGGGCTTATTTGCCCTGACCTTATGAAGAGCTAACCCAGTTTATGGTCTTTGTGTGCCTTGTAGCCTTGCTGACTGAAGGGATCAAAGACACAATTAAATATTTTGCTGGATCATATAGAAACATGATTAGCACTTAGGTGAAATCAGGCAGCTCTGAAAGCTTATATGAAGAAGGAAGGAAAGGTCCGGCAATGTTTGCTTGTAGAAGGTTCCTGGAAGACAGTTGATCTGATCTCATTCCAGGGAGACCAGTATTGTACAAACACTTGTCCAGTGCATTGTTGTTTCTTAGGAGTAAGGAACTGATAACCCACAAGATACTACTGAACTGCAGTTGCAAGTAGCCACAGTTCATGACCAATGATTAGGAATGTTTAGTTCAGTAGTAAAAGATCACAGCTTCTTTATTCTTGCTTATCTGTTTCCATGTTGGGAAGTGCAGTAATAATGTTACGAATGCAGAGTTGGAGGTGGGGGAGGAACAGAATGTAAGATGGCATAATTTTTATGATATATTATAATGTCTTTCCTAGGCCCCAAAGCAGCCAGATGCCACCTTCCTCTTCGGATCTCATGTACCAGCGATCAGTTGGGATTCAGCTAGCTCCACCACTGATGGATCACTACTTGTCCCATAGCATGGAACCAAACATGCCAGTCATAGTGAACACATGTAGTCTGAAGCCAGAAGAAGGGGATGGGGCAGAGGACAGTCATTCAATGCCTGATGGGGAGATGTACCACTACAGTGAAGATGAGGATTCTGAGGGCGAAGAGAAGAGTGATGGTGAGCTAGTGGTTCTCACGGACTAACGTCATAAGAAGCAAGTATGGAAAATATGGACAAGCCTTTGTCCTCTTTCTAAATTGGAACAATTAATGGCATTGGAAGAAACAGGGGAGGGGAGCTTGTTAAAGCGGAAACAGACATGGAGCAGAGGAACAATTCTTTATGCCACCATCTGTGATATTGGTAGAGTTTATTTCCCATCCATTTATCTTCTGTGGAAAGGGAGGAATTTTGTCTTTGACCTGCTGAGTTTACCTCAAGGAAATTGAATATGAATTGACTATGAATCTTGTAACAAATCTGGTATTTTTTCCTACTAAGGTCAGAATTCCTGCTAAGGATATCACAAATCTTCACTGAAGTTAAGGGAACAAAGGTATTATGGAGTCATTAAGGGATGAAGAACGAGAACTGAAATATCGAGCAGCATATTTCAGAATCTATAATCGTTGAACCCATCTTCCTACCAGCGCCGTATTAAGTGTTACATTCTCAGAAATGAAAATTTGACTAGAAAAAGCTTCCTCCTTTCAATCGCAACTGTGTCTATCTTTTGTGTAGTGTTCAGTTGTGTTGGAGTTAGGGGCAAATGCTGTGTGGCTGGGTAGTAATTATGTCTTTCATTCATTTCCTCTTTTTTCTCCTTTCTCCATAAAGCTGGTGTAAAAGCTAACTTTACCAATAGCCAAACAGAGACCTCACCTGTTTACAACCTGGCCAGCTGCATTGGCTTTTATTAGCCACTCAATCACTAGCACTCAACCAACATTTGGGGAGCCTTTTCACTTTCCTGAAATGAAACATCTGGGTGGAACACTTATTCCCCCTTCATTCCGGATTTCAACTAGTTCTGCCTTTTCCTCCACTCCAACTTCACTTTGTCCTGTGTTTGTTTTGTTCAATTCCCACTGGCCCTGCCAATAAATTCCCATGGAGCCATTTTTAGCTCTGGACTTGAATGAATAGCAACTGAGGTCTCGAAGGGCCCTCTTTACCCTTGGCAGCCTTGGCCCAACTTATAAATTAAGCCATGGCCTGTTTCCCTCCTACCCTTGTTTGCTTGCCAACGCTCAGTACACAGGAGAAAAGGACGCCCTGCAACAATAGAAAGCTGACTTGATGTTTAAGGGATAAAATGTGAAGTTTCTGAGGCAATCTTCCCAAAATTTTTTCCTACAAGGGTAATAGCTCTTTCATGCCCACCCCACTAGAACACCAAAGGTGCATAATGGGAATTATAATCCAACATATAGGCACCATGTGAAAGGCACCTTCTTGGAAAAACTCTTCTGAAGCATCTTCTGTGAAGGAATAGGAATTCTTTTAAATGGATACTTTTATTGAATTAGTCTAATGATGCTGTAATACAGGATAAGAAACCTGTGTCCTTCTAGTTGTTCTGAGTTGCAGTTCATGAGGAAGATGTTATAATTCAGCAACTTTCAAGGGGTTTTTCCACTTTCATCATTCTGGTTTATTGAGCCTCTGGTAGGCTTCAGTATATTTGTAAATTCATGGTTTCCTTACATTGAATTCAACACTCATAGTTTTCAGTATGAGTACTTGTTTGCTTATCATGCTCAAATCATCCAAATTGAGTGTATAATGTATTTGAGTGGCTTCTTTCATCTTCTTACTCTTTATCCTTTAGTGGCATTAGTGAAAGCAGCAGTCTTGCCCTGGCTTAAATTAGCTAAGTGTTCTTGGTTAATGATACACCAGTGACTAGCTTCAGCACATGGAAAGAACAGTGATGAGAGAGGCACAGAGGATGTACAGGGTCATGATATACACATACACAGTTATGTCTCCGATGTTTGAATTATGTACATTTGCATACATTTTTTACATATTTTGCTCCTGTCCCTTTTAGATAGTCCTTTAAATATTTTTGTACACTTCCATTGGATTTAAATCTCAGCATGGAATCTTATTTACTAATTTTCAGAAATTGTAATATCACCGAGAAACTAAATTGGGAGTTCTTAAAGCAAACATGTTATTCTTCATTTTTTGACAAGGTCTCCTTTTTATGGTAGGGTGACCAAATTGTTAATATAACACACTGATCTCCATAATTTGAGACCAGATATGAGATCATGGAAGAAATTTAACATTGCCCACATCATTGTATCATGCCCATTGCAAGATGAAGCATAATACTATGTGCATAGGCAGAGATGGTAAATGACAAGCCCATTTATCATTTATGGCAGAAAAGTTAAGGATTGAGAATACCATACACACTATTTGGATTCACCCTTAGTCTAATATTAGAAAAAACCCACTAGCATCTTTTTTTGTACTCTAGTACAAGTAGATATGGCAAAATATCACTTTTTTTGCATTATTGATAACTGGGATTAAGATTGAAATACATACCTTACATTTTACAGAGTATTAATGCACCCAATTCATTCCTTACAAACCCCTGAATTTGATATCACCATTTTTAGGAGTGTGGTCCTTCACATCTGCCAATACAATACAAATCTGAAGTTGACAGAAGTTTCATGCTGAGCATGCAAAGCATGGTTTTTCTTTCAATAGAACAGTTGTCACTTTGAAATTTGATCTTAGTCTGTGTAGTGTCATCGCAGTTTAGTGTCGCTATAAGACACCACACCTGAGGTGTATCTGGATAGAATCTGGAGTTCTATTTTGGTTTATGAGAAACAAAACTTGTCTGGCATTCTTTTATGACAGCTTTTATCATTTTGTCACATTATGTATGACTTATGTCCCTAACTACCTTAAATAAGTCAAAACTACTTGCACCTGTCCAATTTATTTTCCTTTATTCTAACTTTGAAAAGAGGAAAATGCAATTATATCTTCTGAGAGGAAGTGGATCACTTAGTTCATATATGCAACATGAGAATGGGTTACACCTGCTTTTTTTGTTTTTTAATCCCAGTGACCTCTAGATCTGTTAGATTACAACTCCCATCACTTCTAACATCTTAATGGGCATTTTGGGCAAGCGTCATGGAGTTATAGTCTAACATCTGGAGAGCATCAAGACAGATGAATGGCTTTGATCTATATTGTTTCCCATTCCTTCAGTTTTTCATAATCTTATCCCTTTCCACTGTGCTCTAGCAAATGGCTGCTGCTTTATTTTTGTTTTGTTTTAAAGTCTGTACATATAGATAGAGCTTTATTTTGTTAATAAGACTAGTAACTTAACCTGTATATTTCAACACTCTTGTTTATAAAGGATTTTCTTTTTCTGGTACAATAAAGATGTTTTGGAACAGAGATCAGTGCTAATTCTAGTTTTGTAAAATTCACCTTGCCACCTAACCCATTGTGCCTGTTTCTTTTAACAACATTTAAAGGCTGTGAAGACATGATGATTAGTCTTTAAAATAGAGAAGGTACATGATGCTAGTCTTCCCCTGAATTATCTGCAAACATTGATGCAGTCATTATGCAGGTTTACTTGGAAGAAACTCCCAGGAAGTTCAATAAGATTTACTTCCAGGTAGGTTTGTGTAGGATTGAAGCTTAACATCAGTCTTCCATGTGTTTTATGAGGTAGTAAATTCCACTGTTCTTAAAGGGGCTTGTTTCCTTGAAAGTACATAGTATAGTCTTTTACAAGTGATAATGCCATTAATATTTACCATTCCCTCCATCTGCATGATGATGCTGTATCATGCTTATTCATACTAATGTGTTTAACATCTTCAAAATCTCAAGTCTATTGTCCACGGGATGAATAATATATTTCTGAAATCTTTTCAAGGTATCTTATTCTCAGATTAAATCTTTAGAGGAGACAGTGCATAAATTTTATATTAAAATAGTTCTTTTTAAACAAATGGTCTTTTAGAAAGCCATTTGTGATTAATTTCAGTGGAGATTAAAAAAAATAACAGATTGGAGTGCTTCATCTTGTCCTCCTGATGTTCAAAATTCCTTGTTCCAAGCTACTTCAAATGAGAGAGGTGCACCTCACAGGATCTACAATGTTTTCTTTGCTATAGCAGACAACTCGGGCCCTCTCTTTGCTTTGCCAGTCAGATACTGCAATCCATCAATATAAGAGTTGCTGCAGCAGTCATACCTCACGGTATGTATGTTGGCAGTCGTTCAAAAACTAACATAACAGAGATAGTTGGCTGTGTCATCTTGATCATTAGTGCCTTTGGAATGAGAATGTCTCTGTGCTGTGGAGCACTATGCAGTACAGATCCATGGACTTATTTTCTGACTGCTTTGAAAGAGAGCAATTGACTGACAGAAATGACCTTGAGCAGGTGAATGATACTGGAAAATCTCTTGAGAAACAGGGATCTGTCTTGAACATTGGCCCAGACACATAGTATGATTGTATCCCTGGTATTGTTAGTAGCTGTTACTCTTTCTACCCCTTCCAAATCAAGCCAGTTAAACATGACAAGAAATAATACTACTTGTGCAGAATAAGTATTGGGGTAGAAGACACCAAGGATAGAGAATCTGGAATCCTTTTGTTGCTGCTAAAGCCTACAGCTCCCAGCCTAATTCAGCAACTGATTTAAACAAATGAACTAACAAAAGACAAATAAGCTGCATATGAATAGTTGATTACTCAGAAACAAAACGTCTTCCCTCCAGTTTTTAATTTTAACATTGGCTTTATAGATAAAAAGAGACATTTAGTGTTTAAAAGGTTCCTTTTTGTCATTCAAGAAACAAAGTCCACCAATTTGATGTGTACCTGTATGAACACACAGTTCAGTATTGTCAGCAACTATCATAATACAGAAAAATCTTGTATTGTTTACATAATGGAATAGAGTACATGAAAATTGCTAATAAGAAAATTAGTGGTGCCACATACAAAGAGAGGTGTGCTGGCATCTGCACATTTAAAAAAAAATAGCAAGTCACTGAGGTAACCAACTAAGAGATGTAGAGTAATCCTTGAAAGTTCAGCCTAGCCAGTTCATTGCTTGGTGGCTGTGCATGAACTGGGAAAGCTCTGCCCATATTAAATATACCTTTGTTGGCTTTTATCGTTACCTCAATTTGCTCAACTGTTTTGCTCTCAAGACAAACAAGCACCACAGAAAGCAATGGTTCTGAAAAGCCCTAAAGCTTCAAAGCAGTCATATATTTCAAACAGTAACTACATCACACAACTATGCAATTAGATTTCTCTTTCAAGTACACAACACCACGTACACAATGTCACCCACACTGCAATCTTGTTTGTGTTCAGATAACTATTCAGGCCATGAAATCAACTTTTCATGGTACAAAAATCAAGCTGTAAAACTTCATAAATTGCTTGATTCTGACTATATGAGGACAAGTAGAGATATACATCAACACACATCAATATGGTGTGTTAGGATGTTTGTGATGCCTCTGAGATAAGGCCAATGACTGTCTTCACGCCTTTTTAACAGTTTGCTGGTATGCTGTGATTAAGAGCACAATTACGGTATCTACAGAGATGTCTTTTTCATACTGACATATCCATATACTTCAATCTTGAGGGGGGGATGTGTTTTACTGTTTTTAGGTAGATCTAAATTCCCTCAGAAGCTTTCACCTCACTATGACATCACATAGAGACTGCATATTAATGTGTCAACACTGAGAACATGACAATGCAGTACGATTGTGAATTCCTGTGAAGAGGAAGGTTGAAATAACCTTGCTGTATAAGTTCACTTATTTCCTAAAACTTCCTATTATGTTATTCCTTTTATTCTCCCTAGCAGACAGCATGCACATTATATGAACTTGTGAAGATTAGCTTGCCACAAATGCTCTGAGCAACCCAGTGTTTAAAAACCATTTTAGCTTCCACACGAATATCCAGCATGCACTAGTTTGGAAGAATGCTAATCCTTGATTTGAAAGTATTGCTTTTTCTTCACAGGCTATACAAAGAGTGCAAGATAGATCCTGACAGCAGGTTCCATCTTGGTCTGATGGGTGGAGGTGTCGAAGACAGCTTAAGCCTCCTACTTGCTCAGAAGATGGGGAATTATATAATTTATGACACTGCTCCATGGGGCTGTTTATGCTGCTGCAACAATCCAGTCTGGCTCCAATTTTTACAATATTATTTCTGAAAAAGGGCAGATTCATTACCTAGAAATTCAAATAAAAATATTTCCATTTTGCAGTCAGGGTTAAATGGGCAAACTGTTTGCCCACTGTTGAACCAGTTCCATGGCGCTCCACTTCCATTACCTCCCTTGCTTGTGAAAGCAGCATAATGCATGTAGAGACTTTTCATCTACTTTTTTCCTCCTAAAGAACAAAGACTGCAAAGTAAAAGCCAGAAGCAGAGAGTGAAGAGATGCTGCTGCTCAAGATGCAATTTCTGTGCTCCCTTCTTGATTGGATGGAGGGAACAGAGATTGGTCTGGCCATTCCTACAAAGACTGTAATCAGTGAGCCATTCTGTGATTGTTTGGGGGCAAAGTTGGCTTTTAATATTTTTTGTACTATCCCTTCTAAGAATTTCCTCCACAGTGGTCCCTGCATCCAGACGGCTTCTAAATATGGAGGATAAGTAAAGCTTATCACCCAGCCTAATAATCTTGAAAGGCAAAAAATAGCACGACTTATGAATTTTTTCCTGCCCTCCCAATGAATCAAGGATAGGTAAGGTGTAGATGATTACAGGTTCTTCACTCTGATGCAACATCTAACTTCAGCTGCTTGAACTTTCCAGACTGAGGCTAATCTTTTCCCCATACACACCACATGATGAAGCCCTTTCCCTAGCATTTAATTCCCTTTTCTAGCTCCACCGTAACCCATTGTCCAAACTATCAGGGGTCATTCAGAATCATCAGTGAGTAAGGCTGCTGACAATGACATTCTGCTCCTTTAAAAAAAACATGGAATTACAATGTCATAAAAAAATGTCTAGGTTAGAAAAGCTGCTACTGGGGGAAGAAAGGAAATGGTTCAGAAGCAGCCCTTTGCAGCTACTGGTTCAAAAGAAAGGATGAATTCATTACTCTTTGATGCCCTCTGGAGGCCTGTCAGAATACTTTTCCCCAGACAAGAAGGGTTATCTTTTTGCTGCATCAGAGGTGAAGGAAATTTAGCTACGGCTGAAGAATCTGGTCTGGGTCTGAAAGTTCTAATGTCTTCTTGTGTCTCCTGACTGGCATGTTGTGGTTTTGGAGGTTTATTCAGAAGTCAGCATCTTGCTTGTAAGAGAATGGAGGAAAGGAAAAGTGGGAAAAGCAGACTTTTTAATGAGAGGGTCAGAAGGCATTGGTAAGAACAGGCAAAGCAAGCAGGGCATCTTTAAAGAAAAAGTCCTGCAAAAAACTGACCAAGGAGGTCCTATCGTGAATTAAGAAAGGGAAGAAGGAACAGGAAGTAAGAGGGGTAGAAGCATAAAAATGAAGTCATGTGTTTTATTTTCTGCACAAGTAAGACGATTTATGCCATTCTCAATCCTTTCTCCATGGCTGTACTCTGCTGATCCTGCTCATTATACCCATCCAATTAATCCATTTTATCCTTCGACATCCCCATTATTTGGAAGGATTATATATAAACAGATGTCAGTCCCATTATAGCATATGAGATCAGAAGTACTGAGAAGTCAGAAGTTCATGTATTTTGTTCATAAATAATGATTGTCATAAGAAGTGACCATGGACAAGATCTTATACATTTTTTCTTCAACTGTATTTACATTCACAAATTACACCTGTCTCTATAAATCTACCATAATGCATTGTCTGTACTGGCTATTGGGAGTTGAAGTCAAATTCACTTGAAGGATTTCAAATCATGCTGGTTAGATTCACAGTGAGGTTTAGCGTGGTCCTATCATAAAACAGGGTTTGGCCAATTTTCACAAGATCAGTTCTGTATTATTTACCAAATAACAGTAGCTATATTTATAAATAGGAAACATCAAAGAACTACTTCAGTTCTGTTTCATATCCTTAACTCAATTTAGAGGACATGTTCCTAAAGCTTAGGGATACCCTATAATTAAAAGGCTGTCCTCTTTTTACTATCCATTTGGGGGGCTGGTAGTTATCTGAACATTAATGCAATAAAGATCAAGGCAGTTGTTCCTGATAATGAAAATGGAGTGAATGATTGCAAGTTATGTGTTACAGTTACACAGCTAAAACACCACAGGAAGGTGAACAGGTCTTGCTAGACTTCACTGTAGATGCAAAACTGGAAAAATAAATGTTAAGATGTACAAATGTGATGAAAAGATAGTATGGTCTGTTGTGAAGAATGGATGCTTGTCAAAAGAAGCAAAGAGAGATTGCTTGTATTCTGCTCAATTTGTCACACAGATGTCAGAGTTGGGTATGTCAAGAGAAATATAAAAGTGAGTTGAATGCACCAGGAATGGGGTGCTCAAAATATATGTGAAGTCAAACAGAGATAGAATATGGAATGAGAGGATGCTCACTGAATGCAGGCTGCACAGAAAAATAAAGATGTATGTGACAATGGCTTAGTCATATAGAGAATTAATGAGGATCGAATATATTGCTCTCACAATGCACATGAAGGGTGAATGAGTTGAGGAAAGGGGTAAGACCAAGATAGTGATTGAATGGAATGTTTTGAAAAAAAAAAGAAGAAAGGCAATACAGCAAGGCTGAAAATGTATAGAGATACATAATGAATCAGGGTTAATGGTTGGATCAGGAAAGCAGAGAATGTAAACATATAACTTTTTATCCAAGTGTTCAAAGGCTAACAGAAATTTTAAAAAAGCAAAACAATTCTACAAAGGAGAAAGGAAGTAAATACTATCCAAGCACATAAATGTCTAAGACAGGAATAAGGCAGTCTTATGTTGACTGGATATTTTGGACCACAATTCCATAATATCTTACCACCAGGAACATGGGCTGCAGCTTGTGGGAGTAAATGCAAAGCATCTGGCAAATACTGGCTTGACTGTCCCCTTTTTTAAGGATACTAAATGCCCTCTCTTGACAGCAATTCTGCACCAGCTATCCTACTATGAGGAAACTACAGGAAATCAGATTCTAGGAAATTAATTATAATAGCATTGCAATTACAAGCCTGCAGGAGGCTTATTGTTTCTATCTTTGCTCCAAAGTACAAATTCAGTGAACATTCGATCATTTAAGTTCATAACTAAGCTGAAGAGTCATCATAGGAACTGAGAGGTCATCTGTTTTTAATTCTAGTAATTGCTTGCTGAGTAAAATAAAAACCCATCAGAAAATTTGGAGTGTAAAATGACGTTTTATATTGATTACAGTACCTCAGATAGGGACCCAAGGACTGATACCAAGTTTCATTCCCATTATGCCTTCACACTTCAGTTTTATCCAGTCACAGGGCAATGCAGAAATGCCAATCTACTTCTGACTGGAGAACCCATAGGGAGTATGAATAAATGTGGTTAATCAAAGGAACTCAAATGATCTTGAAGATAAAGCACCGTAACAGTGAGAGCTCTTTGCAACTCATAAAAGATCTTCAGGTTGGTTCTAGTTTCCTGTTCCACAATCTGGGTATAAAGGGTATAATATTTATTTATATACAAGGTAAAGTTGGAAAATAAAAGGATTAGCTGAAGGAGACCAGACTGTCTACATCATAGTCTATACCAATGCAGTCATAAGGTTTTTCCTCTGCTGTATGACTGAAATAGCTTCAATTTGGCCGTCTTTAGATAAAACAAGTCTTCAAATTCCAGAATTCTTAGCCAGAGGAAGGCTGGTAATTTTGGAGCTACTATCTGAATCTGCTGGATGTGTCCAGGTGGCAAAAAGCTGCACTAAATTGATAAGCAGGTAGTAAACTTGGGTAAAAACCCCATTAACAGGTTTTATTGACGTGCTTTTTCCTGTGCTACATCCACATGAATTACACTTTCCTACTTATATAGATTTATGTTATTAAAATGTTTAGTTTCATGGAATTCACCTTCTCAAAATACTGAATGGCACAATGTAATGTTACAAAAGACTCTCTGGGCAAATCAACACATTAATGGAAATGCAATCATATTTGTACCATTTGGGACAGGATGCAATTTTGTGGTGGGGAGAGATGAGTTCACATATGGCCATTACAATAACAGAGTATTGCATAAACTTGGTATATCTATTCTTTACAAAAAATACTCTGTCTTTTGTGCTTTCATCAAATTAGGTTTTAGGTAGTAACATCTGCTCTCTTCAAAGTGGCACTGTGTGAATTACATGCACACATAATCTGAGGTTGCCTACATTGTTTGACTTTTAGAATATAGGTGTTGAAATTGCCCACAATGTCTAATACAATTTTCAGCACAGAGCTCTCTGTTGCCAGTTAATAGTTCAGGGAGGCCATCAGCTCAAAGCTTGATCAAAGCTGTAATAGCTCTTTTAAGGATGGGACTTTCCCTGAGTCTAAATGTTTCATATTTTAAAACTGATGTGTGGGAATATTTATTCCACCTTCAGGGTCTTAAACTTTTAAATCATGGATTTTCTCTCCACCCATACATGTAGAGGGTGGAGCAGTTCTCAAAATGGATTCTTACAGTGTTGTAAAGAGAAGCTATTCTTTCTCCTCCATTCTCACAAACCAAAAGATCACAATCCCATGTTCTTGAAAAACAAAAACAAAACTCTTGTTAGTTTTCTTTCTTCTGGACAAAGAACAAAAGTGTCATCCAGCAATAACCTTCAAGGCTATACAGATCTCTAAGCAAATCTTCTCCCCTATTGGCCACCCACATATTAAGCCCAGAAGCCCTGGAATCTTTCCTGCATATGCCCCAGAAACTCCTGCCAGCAGCCATGTCATAACATCACCTTCTGAAACCAACATGCGGCAGCCAAGTTCAGGGGCTTTGTTGAATTTTTTGGCTTTGTGGAAGGTGTGCTTTTCTTTCCTAGCCCTGTTTCATGATGTCTGACCACTCAGCACTGCAGGAGGAGAGGGTGGCAGGTGCTTTGCACCAGAGAAAATAACAAGTAGAATCTTGAGAACCCGAAGACTCTTTGGACTTCAACCTCACTTGGACATTTGAAGGGAAGTCACCACAGGTTTTGTTTTAAAGTACTGCTTAAATCTTATGTCTGCGTACCTGCATAACAATAAAAAGATAAATATTTGTTATGTATAATAATAGGAACATTGTGTACATATTAATTTTGTAGTATATCTTTGGTGTCTACAAATGGAAAATTATGCCAAAAAAGTTGCAGATGTCCTTTCTATACAGAGTCTGTCTTCTCACATACATCTACAGCACTTAAACACTGAATTCTTATACTGATACTTCTCATGCATTTATATGCATTCTTACATTTTTTATAAACATGCTTATTTTGGTAATCCACACATGATGCTCATAACAGGATGATTTTACATGCTGTTGTAAAAATATAATCAACAATAATAGGGTATAGCAATGAAAGTATTAGGCTAGGACTTGAAATCAGGGATCAAATTCTGACTTAGATATGGAATTTTTAGGTGATCATGAACCATCTAAATATCTATGGAATTAAGAACTTTCTTGGATGAGAAGTGAAATGTCTTCAAGGAAAAACAAGTCCAGTTGCCTTTTGAAAAAGCACCTTTGGGACTTGAACTATCTACTTACTCTCAGCCAAAAGTATAAAATTATGGTTAATGCAAATCCATGCCCAACAAATGCACCAGATTTAATCTAATCAGGGATTCTGGTCAAAATTATTCTAAATCTATGTGTCATTTAATTTCCCTTCTTGATTCTCAAATCTACCATAAAATCTACATGTGATGATCTCTAAATTTCTCATCTCATCCAGCTTCTTGGAAGATGTTTTGAATGCTTAACTCAAACATTTTGACCCCACCTTTGATTTCAGGATGGGCTTAAATGCATTATCAACTAACTACAATAATAAGAAAAAAGACAAAGGCTACATCCTAAGTTCACTTTTACCTAGGAGTAATTGTCTTGGCTGAGAAGGTGCAAGATTATTTGGAAATGATGACAAACATAGGTGATTGGGAATGTAAATGTAAACTTGCAAAAATTGCAGGAAATTTAAAATGAGCAGTTGTTCAATGGGTCACAAGGCTATGGGAAAGAAGGCAAAATGGGTTATTCATTTATACATTTGGTTTCATTTTACCTTTCTCTTCATTTCATCTATATTTAATCAACCATGGTAAGGATGTGGGGCAGAAGAGTGAATGACATTAAGGGAAGAATCAGGAACTTCTATTAAAACTGATTCTTTACTGATATTTTCAAAAAGCTATTTGTTAGCTCATTTTTTCTTATAATGCATTGAGACTTTAGGTGTCTTACTGCAGTATAGTGTAAATTTCTCTAACCCGTCATTAAGCGTCAAAATATTTCAATCATTGCCGTAAAACTCATGAAAACAGGCAACTACCATGAAACTCATGAAAAAAGACTAATTTTTTTGGAAGGCATAGAAGTGACAGATGGCATAGAACTAATAGGTCATTAACACTAAATGTGTTTAATTTCTAGAATGAGAGCTTATTAAACTCTAACCAGGCTGGAAACCTGGAAGCTCCCACTTCTATTGCTAGAGGGATAAGGTAAACAGGCTATCAAGGCTTAAAATCATTGCAAGGTTTTCACATTACTTTTATATAAGTTAATCTCACAGAAATGCTCTTAGGTAAGTCTTATATCACTGCAACCATAACATTTTACACTGATGATCAGGACTCTGAACCAACATAGCAAATGATTGTCACTGGCATCTCCACTCCCTCCCCGATGCTAGGCAGACAAAGAAACAAACAACTAGCATCTTGTTTGTATCCTGTCAGTGCAAATAGAAATGACTCACCTGGCAAAATTAAAGTCTATCGTAGAGAACTGGGCTTGGATCAGTCCCCAGCAAGCCCACAGAAAATGGGAAGCCTGAGAAAAGACAACAAAATTAGAAGGATGCCTTGGCAAGTGAGTGGACATATTAACATGTAACTACTTAATTCTATATGAGAGAATGTATGTACTTGCACACACCCAAAGAGTTCTCATTGCATTTGGTACCTGCAGAGACAGTTATTTACAGGTGGGAAGGAAGGAAGGAAGGAAGGAAGGAAGGAAGGAAGGAAGGAAGGAAGGAAGGAAGGAAGGAAGGAAGGAAGGAAAGGAGAGAGAGAGAAAGAAAGAAAGAAAGAAAAGAAAGAAAGAAAGAAAGAAAGAAAGAAAGAAAGAAAGAGAAAAAAACCAGCACAGAAAGGCAAAACAATAGCTAGTATTTGGGAAAACTTGGGAATACACAGAACTGTAATAGTGGAATAAGCTTAAAAACCACTGCAGAATGAACAAAGTCATGAGAAGGATGAACAAAATATAGCACAAAAATATCCAAACTGGGTCCAGCTAAATTTGTACCTATGTGGTTTGATGTTCTTCAAAATCTTACGCTGATCTAAATTAAACAAGGAATAATGACTGTTGTTGAAGCTACAGGGTCATAGTTGCAAACATTCAAATTAGATTGCCCCTAGAACTGCAGGAATAAGAACCATACACAGATTGATGCAAGTAGAAGCTGACTTTCACAGTACTAGTCTCCACTTTTAGGCAAACAAATGTGTTGTCCTATGTTTAGGCTACAGGGTAGAATAAATAGTTACAGAATACCCTCTTCTAATAGAGTGCCTTCCAAACAAATGAATTTCAGTTGCCAATAATCATATTGGCTGTGGAATATGACAGCTGTTATCCAAAACATCTAGAAGACATCACATTGATCTATAGATAAGAATAGCTAATAGATGAAGGGATGAAGAGAGATTAGAAAACGAACGATTAGTATGATGCTGTGGCTTTCTTTTTAATTAATAAATTAATATAAATATAAAAATGGCCATTGGATTAATGTGACTTGGACAGCCTCAGTTTTCAGAGCATGCAATAGTCTCTCTTATTTTATTCACCCTTTGATCATTTTGCAAATACTCACCAAAGCAAACTGGTTCACTTGCACATAGAGACTCTCCAGTTCTTCTTCAGATACTGCTCCACTCCCTCCTCTGCTTTTGTTTCCTTCTCCCTGGTCCTCTGGGCTTAGTTTCTTGTAAGACTGCAGGTAGTACCTCAGCCATTGCAATTGGACTTCCTTGCATGGATATAAGCTGTAATCGACTTCATTGAGCCCTGGGAGCAGAGAAGGCAAGAGGACTCGGTGCAGTTGATGTCAGACTGGATGGAAATGGATTAAACCGAGTCCAGAAAATACATGGGCTTAAATTTAGCCAGACTGTTGGGAAGTTTGGATTGATTTTAAGATTTGTATACCCCAATGCGTTACTGTGCTATTGTTGCACATTAATAAGAAATTGCAAGGTTACAACAGAAGAAGGAAAAATAAGTTTGCAGAAGGAAGTACTTCTCTTACAGTTTCTGTCGTTATTTGAACAAACTGAAGGAATTTGACTGGTAGAACCAAGGAGAGACATTTAAGAGAAGAGGCTGAGAATGGAAATAATGAAATGCTGAGAGAAGAAGTCTGATGGATAAGCTGTTGTTTCATATTGTAGCTTGCTACAAAGAATGAATGCGGGTGTTTATTGATGGAATGAATAAAAGACCCAAACTAAGAAAAGCTTTGAATCAATGTAACCACAGTTCAATCCTTTCTTCCCATTGCTTCTCTTCCTTTTGTTGGGCTTCACATCAAGCAGTGGACATCAAAGGTCTAACCAAACAATACTTCTTTATTGGACTATAAAAGTAAATAAGGATGGATGCATCCTAATTGCTCTTGGAATAAAGCTCCCAACATTACAGTGCTGTGGAAAACATCCTGTTATACTACATCCGCCAGCCTAGCCTCTCTTTCAGGACTCCTGATGAATGTTATAGATTATAAGTGATCTCACAAGGGAGGAAGCAGTCTTTGAGATATTCTGGCCCAAGCCATTTATAGATCTAAAAGAGCAACCTTGAACTGAACTTAGCAAGCATTGGGAATAGCTGTTCTAAGCCTGGTAATAAATAGCTTCTAAAGTATCTACAAGACAATAATCCATCTGTTACACTATTATACTACCAGAAATTTTCCAAACCCTTTTCAAAATCATCTCCACAGGGAACAGGGATTAGCAGCAAAGTGCCAGTACCTCAGTATACTGTTGTCAAAAGCAACACCTGAAGGAGATTTGGCTGGTTTGAGGCTTTTTTTGGCCCACATCCAATTTCTTGCTGATTTCAGATACAGGTTGAAAACATTTTCCTTGAAAGGACAATTCCGAATTGTCCAGCCAAAGCTTAATTATAAGACACAGCTCTGAATTATCTTCTCCACTGGCATTATGCATATATTTCTGTTTTTTAAAGGAGAAGATAAGGTCCTGAGGGGAACTGTGAAGCTGAGCAATATCCAACACTGTGTTCTGGAAACATTTAATCAAATACTGCTGGAATCAGTGCAAAATAGCACCCCCAGGTTCTACATATCTTAAAAGATTTGTTAAAAGTCATTCAGCAAAATCAAGAGAAGTCCTGTTTCTCAGTGTAGACTATCACACTGAGCAAGCTGCTTCTCTTCTGCAATCATGTTAATTCTGTTCTAGTGCATAGTGCAGCAGAAGCAAATAGCCATGCAACCAAGAGCTTGTTCTGAAGAAGTGCTACTGTTTGAATCTTTTCTAATAACTTTTGCATTTTCCTTCTGAAATCTTCCAGTGTGACCCAGCTTAGATTTCATGAACCTTACAGAATAGATATGGTACATGCTGAGCTGGTAGCAGACCTAATTAGCCATACAGTGATTTTCTGTATTAAAAAACTCCCATTCATCAGATAATTAATAGTATGGATAATTACATGCAGTTTTTTTAAAATAAGTTGGTTTCTAAAACCCATCCTTAAAATCAGAATTGCTGAAGAGAGAGGGAATATCAGGGTAGGGAAATCATCTTACAGCGACCTAAAATGGCTTTTTAAGATACTATTATTTATTTATTTCAATGTATTGGCTATCCAACTCCGATGGACGCTCTAAGCCATTTATCACTATGTTGATAGTGTTTCTCAGCAGTTTGTAATTTAAAGCAAGCTTATTCCAGCTTTGCCTTCCATTCTGTGATGACCTGGGGCATGGCACAAAGGCAATGCAGCCAAAAAAAAGTAGGAGTCCCTTTATTTGCTCCAACTTTGCTCCCAATGTCCTGGTTACCTTCTGGAATGGAGAAAAACTCTCCCAGGAACAGCCTTTGGCTGCAGAGATTCAAGTCCAAAACGTTGTCAACAAAAACTGTAACTATAAGTCCATTCAATGCAAGATGAGGTAATTAGTTCAGCAGGGCAAGAGAAGGAATTCCAGATGTGAAGGAATGGCAGTAATTCAACCCAGTTGGGAGGATGCCAGGAATGCAGATAATCAAAGTCAACACAAGATAAACTCACGTTTGTTCCCAGCAGATACCACACTCAGCTTGCATCTCTTTTAAATTCTCTTCCCAGGTGTGCCTAATGAAGGGAATCAGGGCCCTTTCCTCCCCCATAAGCCATGCAATCCACATTGCTCTCTTCTCCATTCCTCCCTGCGTGCCCTAGGGATGAAGAGGGGGTGGGCCTGGGTCTTCCTCAGAACTCCCTTTCCCTTGTTCTACCTCTCCCTGCTCTGCCCAGCTGGACTTTGCCCTTCCCCAGTTTCCTCCACAGCCAACGGAGCCATACTCCCATTCCCTGTCAGCTGTTTATCTTCTCCTCAGATTCAGACTCCAACAGGGGCATGACAGGGGCATTCTTTGAATCTGCTGGCAAGCAACATCTCTCACATCTTGGAGCACAATAAGTCGCCACAGTGAGAAATCTGCAGATACTTGGCAGCAGGTTAAAGAGCAGTGCCTTTTGTGAGTAGTGAGTTGCTGCTGTTACTATAGGAGAAAAGTGATATATAATGTATTTCAATCTTAAGTATAACAAGACATTTCCTGCTTCTACAAATGCAGGAAATGCCAGGGTGGGGGGAGGATATCCACTCACCTGCAAATTCATTAAAATGATTCCCAATGTCATATGCTTGGTAATTGTAGCCAGTATATTCATAATCTATGAACCGGACATGACCTGAAAAAATAAAGCCAGAAATTGTTGCAAGTGAATTCCTAGCAAAGAGGCTTCTTCTAAAAAAAACCTGACATTATCATTTTTATCTTGAATGATGTTCTAAATTAACTAATGCTTGGCTTGCAAGCATTATGCATGTCTGAGAACAAGGTAACAAACCTTCGGTTTTGTTGTAGATGATGTTCTTGCTCAAAAGGTCATTGTGGCAGAAGACAATTGGAGACTGAAGCTGGGAGAGATGTTCTTTCATCCAATGAATCTCTTCTTCTAACACCTCTAGGCTAGGAATCTGCATTTCCTGAAGGAAGCTTGAGAAGGAAGACAAAGTGATGCCATGCCCACTGGTAGACAGTAAACCTTTCTTATGGCTAGAGTCTTTTTAAAAAATTAGTAAGATTTGTGGTACAAGGCTCACTTTTTTAGCTGCTGGCTCCAATTAGGAAATAGTAATTAATTCTCTATCAAATGTATATGAATTTGCCAAAGAAATATTTAAAATTGTAAATTTTCACCAATTAAAATTATTCATCAATAGTAATTCTAGCTTTTCTTAAACCACCTCTGATCCTAGTATTCACCCATAGTTAAAGACTATTTGTACCAACATAGCAATTGTTTTACAACAAATTTTCATGGATGATTTAGGCCTACTTTTTTTTGAAGGTATTTAGTGAATGGCAAAGCAAACACAATCCTTACAATACCGTGCTCAGATTTCTTGCCCTTTTGTCCATCTGTGCAAGTGGAAGTAGAAGTGAAATTGGACAGGAGAACTAGAAGCATGCTCCTATAAATCAGTATCAGTTATACACAGATGTGAAAATCTTGGGATATTTGAAATAAATGTGCCTGAATACAGTTTGCTGTAAGAACTTCGCAAAAAGATGGATCATACTGTGGGTGTCCCAGTGGTGCATTTCAAATATTTTTACCCCCAGTTCGGTGGGCGTGGTTTGGCACGCTTTGTGCATGTGCACACACTTTGCATACATGCGTGTGCCAAAAGCGCACTTTGCGCAGGTGCAGATGCATTTTGAGTCACCCCTGCAATCCTGCACTATCCCAGTTGCTTCAGCAGCTGCTGTGCAGCAATTGCTGTGCCGCGCAAAGCAGCTGCGCTTCAAAAGCAGAGGATAAAGGTGATTATGGTAGCCTGGGTGGGCAGGTGGGCCCAACACAGAGCATCGGAGAGAACCGGTTCCGTCTCCACTGCTCACTGGCGCTACCAGATTGGCAGAACCGGGCCGAACTGGTAGAATACCACCACTGGGGTATCCCCTATAGTGACCTAATGTATAATTGTGCTTTAAATGCACAGAAGACGAATAGGCATTTTATTCAGAAAGGAAAAAAATCTATTTCAGAATAAATGCTGTTGCTATTTATTGCACAGTATGATTCTAGACGAAATTCTAAACTATATATCTTTTTACTCTAAAGCACGTAAAATGTGTAATAGTCAATTTTTGCTGCAACATAAAAGACACTGACTTGTACTCTTTGCAGTCTGATATTTCTACATTATTCAGTATTAAAACCCACTTGTTCTGTCTCCTGGCTTTCTATATATGTTAGACTATAACACATCTGGTGGGCATCAGGTTATGGAAGTCAATCAAATCTGATAAACCGTGTATAACTGTCCTACATTTTCAACCACAGGCTAGACAAATTCATTCAACAAATTCATGTATATTCTTTCAATTTTGAAAGTTCAAAAACTTTGTCCAAGACCCAGCCATAACTTTTATTATGGTGTGTGTGTGTGTGTTTTAAATGAGAACAAATTTATTATCTTTCCTTGATTCATTGCTTATCCCAGTATTTTGCACTATATGCTTAAAATAATTACAATGCCATAATCAAAACTGTTAACTGTTGTATTTACCAGATATTCATTTTTATTTTTATTTTTTTAAATTTACCTGGAATTTGATGTCTTTTTGGCAAACTCCGTTTTCACAATATTAAGGTACTTGTACAATCTGTGCCAAAGACAAGGCTTGGGAAGACTCCCGTTGGTGTGAATCCTATGCATTTTGGCCATCTCCTGGGCTACTAGCCTAAAATAAATCACAAAGAATGAACAGTTCAAGAGCAACACACTATTTTTAATGTAGCAAAAGAGGGAGCCAGTTTTGTGTAGTGGCTAAGGTGCTGGACAAGACATGGGAGATTGGGAACTTTAGTTGTCCCTGATCCCTGGAAGCTGTCTGGCTGACTTTAGGACAGTTCCTCTTAGTCCAAGACAATAGGCTATTGTAGGGAAAACAGGAGGAAGTAACATCCTGCATGTTACTTTGAGTTGTACAAATTAAAGCCACAACAGATGAATTAGAACTGCATAAAAAAGATAATTTGGGAGTTCTGAGCTTGATTTTTTTTTTCTTGCAAATCTTTCATTACCAGACTAAGTAACATCATCAGTGCTAATTTGGAAAATCCAGCCAGATCTGAATTAATTCATTTTTGTTATTTAAGCAGTTTGTCTTCAAAATGTTCCCTAAATACCTCTAGTTCATTTTCTGACAACTGAAAAGGGCCCACAAAAATCAGCAAATATTGTACTCTACTTTCTGTAGCCCAGTTCCGATAAATCTAGCATGACAACATATCCAACTTAATACTCTGGATAGATGGATGCTCTACATCCATTACAAGAACATCCCCCAAATTTAGTATATGGGATCTCTGATCCAAGAGAACATTATACAAAATATTGTTGTAAACATGCTAATTATTTTCTAATTATGTACCAATACAGAGAATATCTGTGGTTCAGGGTTGAAAGGAGAGGTCCTTAGTGCTCTCCAATGTATTTGTTTTCTTGCACATTATTTTTATTTTTATTTTATTGGACTTATATGCCGCCCCATCTCTGAAGACTGGCTCACAATTAAACGTACAATACAACAAATATTTAAAAAAGGATTAAACAATTATAAAGCCCAATAAAACCAAATTAAAATACTTAAAATTATCCCATACCCCTGGTGAGGTAGTCACAGCCTGATTTGGTCAAACAACCAGGTCTTTAAAAAGGTGCGGAGATCAGGCCAGACGGAGGTCCAGAGGCAGTTGGTTCCATAAGTCGGGACCGCTGCAGAATATCACGGGGACCGCCAGCTGACACTGACTTGCCGACGGGACCCGAGGAGTGAGATGGCACGATATCGGCAGGAGACGCCCTTAAATATTGTGGACCCATGTCGTAGGACTTTGAATGTTAGCCAAAACCTTGAATCTCACCGAGTGCAACCGGCAACCAATGCGTAATATAGAGAATCGGTAACTCCCATCACCAGGCCACATTCTGCACCAGCTGCAATCTCCGGATAGTATGCAAGGGCAGTCCTAAATAGAGAGCGTTGCAGTAGTCGAGTCGCGAGGTGACTGTACGCAGGGCATCTCGGTCCAGAAACGGGCGAAGCTGGCGAACCAGCCAGACATGTTTCATTATCCAAACTAGGTAAACATCATCAGTGCTAGTGATTGTGCTAACTACAGTACCACGGTAATTGATCAAAATTATGCGGTATTGGGATTCTCACTCAGTATTACTTTGGGAAAGTAGCTTCCTTTTAAAACAAACTTACTTACTTACTTTTAAAACAGCTTTCCTTAATCTAGTACCTCCCAAAAAATGTGATAGTGATATTCATAATCTCCAGCCTGTTTTAGTCTCCTTGGGATAATGGGAATCATAGTTCAACCTATCTAAAGAAAAATTGCTTTGAGAAAAATAATCTGCAAAAGAAATACTCCTTGTGGTCTCCTGTGCAACTAATTTGAAGATCAATAAATGATCTAGTTTCCCAATTGCGTTTCCTATTAAATGAAAATGAAGTTTAAGCATCTTCACTAGATTTCAAAACATGCATCAGCTATAGTCCTTTTTATTCATTCATTTTTTTTTACAGCAGAAAACATCTGGGGCGGGGACAGAGTAGAGAAAGGGGAATTTGGTGGGTTTGTATCCTGCCATGGAGGCAAAAAAGTCTGACATTGAAACACTGTTACACAAAAGCTGTGAGTCTTCTGAGCATCTCTTCTTTTCTGTGTTATCTCTGAGACTTTTTAAATTGGGAATTGAGTAATACCTCAGCTATATCATCACAATAGCACTATGGGGCCAAACTAAAAGCAGGGAGAAAAAACCTTTTCCAATTAATAATAACCATCAGCTTTATTTATAGATTTGGGCAAGGAAGTACACATACCTGAACATACTTGACTCCCGGATATGTTCTGGTCCCAGAGCCTTCCCTGACATGAATTCATAGCAATATCCATTCTCAAAAGTGCAGAAGAGGTTGGGGGCACAGCCGTTGTCCTGAAGGACTTGGAAATTTCTCAGCTCATTGGCTCGGTCCACAATAAGTTCTGTTTTCCTGCCATAGACCCGCACTAGGACTGCATCTCTCATATTCTCATCTGTGAAACAAGCCATTAGCTTGTTGGTGATGCCTTCAGTGAAGAGCTTAGACAGGGACAAAGAGAAAGGCAGGCTGAACAATCATAATTGCTCTTAAAGGACAGTCCAATATATAACATTCAGCCACCTGAGGCTTGAGAGGTTTTTTTTTAATGTAGAAGATGTGAGAAGCCATAAATTTTGGCTTTGCATTATATGTGAATTGGTCATTATGGGTTATTCCAAAAAAAAAACCCTTGATTTTATGTTGTATATGAACCAAGCGAAAGAGTAAGATACAAGTGTCTGAGTTTCGGCTTGTTTTGTTGTAAAATAATACATTTGAGGGAAAGGTTTCACAAAAAATATTGTGAGATGTCAGTTGTAATAATTAAAAAAGTTGTTATTGCTATCATGTCTTGGACCTTTCACCTTTGAAAATAGATGTTGAAGTCTCTCTCCATTCCTCTCCCCTGCCAGCCCTTGATGGTGCTACCTCCTGGTAGCTAGGTTGTCACTTCGTTCATTCATTCTTCATAGCTGTAGACAATGCTATTGCACAGTGCATTCCACCAAGCCCCTTCAATGGCTAAGTTAGTGTAGGTTAACAAGAGTTGAGAACAATAACCGAAGGACATCTACTGCATGTGTCTGGCCTAGCTTCTACAGCATCCAAATATATTGGATCTCTTATCTAAGGAGAGGAACAGTCTCAGGAAGATGATCAAAGGTAGAGATCATCGCAATGCAAACTCGGGGCCATACAGAAAGGGTATTCATCTGTTTATCTTTTGAGGTTATACTATGGAAGGCAGCTTAATATAATAAGGTAGGGAGACTGTAGTACACTGGACTAGGTTAGCAGCTGTTGTTCAACAGCACGTGGAGAACTACAGATTTCCCATTCCTGGTTTAAAATGATAAAGGGTATTCATCTGTTTATCTTTTGAGGTTATACTATGGGAAGGCAGCTTAATATAATAAGGTAGGGAGACTGTAGTACACTGGACTAGGTTGGGCTCCTAAGCAGCTGTTGTTCAACAGCACGTGGAGAACTACAGATTTCCCATTCCTGGTTTAAAATGATACTTAAATCAAGGTTAAAATGACTATTCCTAATCAATTACAGACAATTCACTGGCCATCCTTGAGGCAGCTGTCACTTGCTCCCTTAGCTTAATGAACTTCACAAGATTGTTTCAAGGGTTAAATGAAAGGAGGGAGGAAAATATGAATGCAACCTACAGTTTATTGGAGAAAATTATGAGTTACATATGGAATAAATAAATTGGACTTGAGAATTTAACCTGGGACTTAGCTCTTGTAAGCTGAAACTTGGATAAAAAAAGAGATGTGTAGCACATTCTATTGAAAATACGCATCTGTATTTTATATTTGCATGAAAATCAGCAAAGCAGCAGATAAGGGGAGGAAAAAGGAAAATATGGTATACTGAAACTAGCTAATTTAACAGTGCTATGGTACATGCTGAATGAAAGAATGGATTAATATTACTGTCATTAACTCTTGTCCTTTGATAATGCCACAGATGATGCAAGTCTAATTACAATATTTGAACTGCATGACGCTCTAAAATAAAAAAAAACCCACACTCAGAATGATGTGTCATCCAGCATGCTTTAGAATGTACAAAGGCTACATGCATTTAACTTCATGGCCTAGAAAGGGAAATGTAGATTTTTGAAACAGCCATGAAACAAGTCATCATTTTCCCTGCTTATCTGCACTATGGTGCTGAATGGAATATCCCAGCAGATCTCCTTGAGCAAAACTTGAATTGTATTCAAACTGCATTATTATTGTGAAAAACATTACTTCTACACATAAAGAATTCTTTTCAGCATGCTTTGGAATACTAGCATCATGAAATTGGGGCAGAAAACAGAACATTTGGAATTGTAACATGCATATTTTTATTTTTATTAATTTGCACAAGAATGTACCATTACATATGATTAGAATTAAAAAAATTAAGCTCAAAAATCTGCAGTCCTTCCAAAATCCACTTCCTTATGCTCCATTTTTTTTAAAAAAAATCAGCAATACAATTTGGCTCTCAAGAGTTATTTTGCTATTAAACATAATTGTGAATGAGAAATCCTTGCTGAATCACACAATTATCTATCTGGATCTCAAGATCTATAGGTTCTGCTCACACCAGATATAATATATAGAATGCATAAAGCTTGACAGGAAGAATCATTATTTTAGGAGAAGATTGCAAAGGGAAGAATATATACATATCTTTGTAATAGTATCAACAGTATAAATGCATTTCTTAGCAATGACAAATAAAAATAATCCACCAGTATGGATTATCTTTCATTAAGAAATGCCTCCCAAACTCATGTTCCACAAACATATTTGATTTGGATTCTATTCTCCAAATTTCTAATTTATGTAGACAGCAGAATAGACAACAGCAAAGTTGAAAGGAGTATAAGCAGTCATTGCACTTGCTTTATTTTTTTAATATAAAACACCTTGGCAATCATTCTGCACTGAGAAACACAATTAAAAAACACCCAATTCAGACCTGTAGTCACTCTTAATGAGAATTTATATGCCTCCTCTAATTTACAAATGCACCTCTGAATTAGGATAAGGAGAATTCTTTTGTATTGTACAGCAATACAAAAATGCAGATTCAATGCATTTTATGTTCAAACTTTGACTATAACCATAAAGCAAACGGAGTAGCCCTGGGTCCCAGATCAATGGAGATATCTCCATTGAGGATGCTTGCTGTGCTGCTTAGACTGCTTCTCACAAGCAAACAGAGGGCTTAAAAAAACCAACTGTCCCTAATTTGGCTGGTTGCCTGAACAGATGGATTTCTCCTTTTTCTCTTGTTTATAAAGCAAGCTGCTAGACTTCCATGTGTTTCTGAGTCCACAGGATTGGCCCACACCAGTGTTTCTGTCTCTCAAGCTTGACTACTTTAAGATATGCTAGCTGGGGAATTCTGGGAATTGAAACCATATACTGTATCTTAAAGTAGTCAAGGTTGAGAAACAAGAGGCCCAGAGAATAAGAATAAAAAGAGAGTTCTCAGATTGAAGGAATGATCAAACTAGGCTGTGTCCAGTAAAGGAAGTTAGTGCTAGGGATAAATAGTTGGCCCAGTTTGATCTTGATACCAAGCAGCTCACAAAAAGAAATTGGGAAGATATCCAGAAGGTTCTGTCTAACTGGGTGAATGGGAACTACAACGACAAATATAAGTCCATATTATCATGATTGCTAAGTGATACAACTTGGCACACAAAATGCAAAGTTCAATTTGTTTATTGCTGGGAGCAGAGATTAAAAAGATTTTAGAATCACGAGGGACAAGCTCTGTCTGTCAGAAATGTCAGCCCAGCCTGTGGTTGCTTTAAAAATGGTAAATTCCACCCTTGGCATCATTAGGAATTGGAAATATGAGTGTTAATTAGTAAATCTTACAACAATCTACCTGGCTCCAGGTAGAATAAGAGAAAGGGCAAAAAGAGGCAACCCAAATAGTGAAGGGTAGAGAAGTGGTTCTCAGCCTTTTTTCAGCATGCACTCTTTCTGACCTTGCTTTTTTACTATGGTTCCCTCCTGTCCAGGTCCCATTACTGGATATGGACATAGATCACTAACTGGTACATGTTCTTGTATCAGTGGGAGTCTATTTATAATACACTTTTCTAGGGCTCCCTCAGTACATGCCATGGCCTGCTGTAGTTTTTCACCTGTAAGCCCCCTTAAAAAAACCTAGGCCCCCCAGGGGACCATATGGCCCTAGCTGAGAACTTCTGGGCTACAGTCCTAGAGACAATAGCAGAATTTGGGGCTTTTAAGTAGGGATGAAAGCAGATAAAAGAGATTGATTGATTGAAAAGACTTACAGTATATAGCTGTCTATATTAAGATGTAGAACTCTGGGTGGCTCATATCAACAAAAGCCAAAAATAAACCCTAAACCTGGCACCTAAACCATCCTTTTCTGATGCATCCGACAATATCAGACTGACTCCAGCCTCACTTTACCCAATACTTGGGTAGAAGAGTTAGCACTTTACAGATTTCCAGATGGCTAAGAGGTGGGGCCTGCCTGTTCTCATGGGGAAAGGGCATTCCACAGGGGAGGGGCTGCTATGGAAAAAGGAACACTTCCTGGGTCCCAATAGATGGCAACATTTAAGAGAAGGGGCCTGGAGAATGCCCACCCTATCCAGCCTGGTGGAAGTGTATACACTTTTGCCCAATATAAAAAAAATATGAATACATTTTTACAAGCTATTCTTTCTTTCTCATAATATGAAATGTGAATACATTTTACAAGCTTTTCTTTCCTTCTCATAATATTGAAACTCAGAAATGGTGATTAAGCCAATTTGGAAGAGATTAAGGGCCAATTAAAAAGAAATACTTTTCTATACAACACATACAAATGAAATTTGCTGTCATCTGATGTAGTGCACCCTGACTCACACCCCTTAATATTTTTTAAAGGGGGAATTATACAAATTTGTGGAGGACTGGACAAAACTAGTAATCTGCTAAAAACAACAAGAGAAGGAGGTTATTACCATTCTACCTGCATTTGTGAGTTTGGCCATTGCATAATACGAATGCTGAACTAAACTAAACATTTAGTAGTCTAATTCAGCAAGCCACTAATGTTTCCATGTTCTTGTGTTTCAGAGTGCGGCATTATAGCCTTAGGTATTTCTCTTATGTTACACATAAGTAGACCTCAGGTGATGTATAACCCAAATGGCTTTTTAGTAGAATTTCAACATCCAGCCCAAGGAGCTTCACATCGAACAGTAGTTCAGGTGCATAACCATGTGACAAGCATAAAGCAGGAAATAAATCTATGCTACAAGTCATTTCACAAGCCCCTCCCATAAAACCCATGATATCTATTTCTAGAAAAGCTATAGACACACACATACACACACACTTCATAATGAGTAAGAAATGAACAGTATCTGAGAGAGGAGAAGGGTCTGGTAAAGTTAGGAAGAATCAGTTTTGCTGAACTTCAAAAAATGGCATCAGTGCCAAATGATCTCTTCTTCTCATTTCTCATAACTTATCATAAACAAAACCTAAAAATCTCATTGTTCAGACTTAATCAGCAAAAGTCCATTAAGGATTATCAGAGACAACATAACACTTTTAACCTTGACCAAATAAAACCAACTTTATATTCCTTCCTTTCACTTTTAACAATCTAAATCTTTAGTCCTTTCAAATAATATTTTAGAACTTGATTTCTTTTTATTTATTTTTCTTCGTCCCTTCTCACAAAGTTTTTTAACAAGTCTTTTTTGTAAATTCAGTATAGGAAAGCTGTCCAGATTATTCTTTTGGTTTGTTATTTGTATTCCTAATTATCAAGACATCAGCCAGATTCATATGTATATCCAATGTAGCATCTTTTTCTATATCATTTAACTTGTCATCCTAAAATCCACTTTCAGATCAATCTCGGTCATTTTTAAATTTATTTTCAGGTACTTTCAATCTTGTACAGTAAAACTTGTTTTTTGGCATATTTTAAACCAAGTCTATCTATAATGGCAGATACTCTTAAAATTAATTTCTGAGTCCATTGTTCAAATATAAAATTCAATGTTAAAGTATTTTGCTCCATTCCATATTAGTAAACCTAATTTAAATGTTCTTTTCCTTTAATTGTAATATTTAATTCCTTCTAGTTCCTTCTAGTGGCCAATCTTTGAAGTTTCATCCTATTTTTTAATGAATTCAAAACAACATTTTCCCAAGGGAAGGATTCTTATAATTAATTTCAAAATCTTAATTTAAACCCATCTGGACCCTTAGTCTGCTTATAACTTTTCAAACTCAATGTTCTAATCAGTCTTTTGCTATTTACCCCCCATTCTCCAGAATTTAAAAAACAAATCTTAATTATATTTTAAACTTTTCTTGCTGAGGGCTGAAGGAAACTCATTCACTGTATCAAACTTGCCATTCTGGAGTTCATGTAATAGTTGAAAAAACAGCTAGCAAGCAATTTCCAAAAGTGATTAGAAAAGTAAGCATGTGAACCTAGTATCGTTTAGAAAGGTGCTGAACTGTGGTTAGGACTACAATGATTTCCCCCTGTGTCCAAGAGGTCTGAACCTGTTGGAGACTGCTTTTTGGTGGTCTCCTTGTGAAGAACAACTGACTCTAGCACTTGTTAATGATGCCATTCCTATCCTTGTCTGGAATTCACAAAGAGTTGGTCCATTCATTGCTCTTCATTCCACTATGGTCATTGACTCTGCTCTCAAAAGAGCAATTTTTGGTTCACTATTTCTTTCTTGAAAGTCACTCAGCTTCTTACTTAATATTGGTGTGTGACTTCCTCATATATTTTGACTGCTACTAAATACTCTGCACCTTATAAAATAATAATTTCAAACAGACAAGCACCTACCAGTAACATTCAAACAGACAAGCTTCTGTTACTTAACAGACTTAAGAATTGTCAATAACAAAGGCAAAAAGTCTGAATAGTGGATGTGATAGAACTTGGAGACAGAACAGAAGAGAAAGACCTGGAGAAAGTCACAAAATATAAAGACCCACAAAGAAGAATAATTATGGCAAAAGAAAGCAAAGAGAGTACAGTACTAATAGTAATTAGTGCCCTGGATGGAATCTTGCGCAAAGACTTGATAGGTGGCTAAAATCAAACTCAGTCTCAACATCTTTTTTAAAATGGTGATGGGAGTTTCCCGGTTCTCCCATGTTACCCCCCTCCTGCGCTGCCTGCATTGGTTGCGGTTGCACTCGGTGAGATTCAAGGTTTTAACTCTAACATACAAAGTCCTTCATGACATGGGTCCTTATTATCTAAGGGAGCAACTGCTGCCGACATCGAATACCAACCGCCCTGTGCGAACTCATAGACAGGGGCTCCTTGGGGTCCTGTCGGCCGGGCAATGCTGGCTGGCGGTCCCCGACGATGTGCCTATTCTCGCGGTCCTGACCTCTGGAACCAACTTCCCTTGGGGCTCCGCCTGGCCCCTGATCTCCGCACCTTCCATCACGATCTGAAGACCTGGTTATTTAACCAATCCAGACTGTGACCCCTGGGTGGTGTGGTCTTAGAGTTTTAACCTTGGGATTTTAATGTTAATTCGGCTTAATTTGTTTAATATATTTTTAGATAATTTATTATATTGTTTTTAATTTGTAAGCGCCCGAGTCCTTCGGAGAGGGGCATATAAGTCGAATTAATAAATAAATAAAATAAATAAAATAAATGCCAAATAACAGGTGCATTTTATGAGTACCAGTGAAAAAACTCATTCCTCTCTTACTAGTTCTATATACTCCTTTTGCTCACTCAACATTGCTTCCCATGTCCTATTATAACTTGGTCTGTAATTATACATAAACATATGCAATTAAAGCAAGCTGCACTAATCTTATTTATCTCTGCCTCTGTCTCCCTCGTGTTCCTGTTTCTTCTCCCATGTTTTTCTATTGTAAGTTCTTTTGGGAAGGGACTTATCCCTCAATACTCTTTAAAACATCATCAACAAAGACAATGTTTCATAAAGAATGGCAGCATCTCTTTGCCCAGAATCAAGCTTTAAAATCCCATCTGCTAAAACATGAATGATGAGGAGTCAGTAGTTTTTCATATGTTGAATAACCTTTCTCCAGCAGTCTCAGCTAGCATCAACAATGTTGAGGGATGATGGGATGTAGTAGAGCAACTTCTAGAAAGGAGAAATTCCTTATTTCTCTGCTAAGAGACTTGATACAAGCCTAAGTAAGCTTACCCTACTGCAGGGATGTCAAACTCATCATCACGTAACGTATCACGACTTTCCCGCCATAAACCAGGTGTAGGTGTGGCCAGCGTGTGATGCATTGGCCCACAAATCTGATACCCCTGCCCTACTGAGTTCAGCAGAGCATCCTATCAAGTGTATTCCTCAATGATGGGAAAACTTTAGGTACAGGGCCAATGATGCAAAGTGATAGAATTGTTGTCATGTGTAATAGACATTCCTACGTTTTGCTTCCTCTTTACAATATTCTCTGGAGTTTTTTTTCAGATCTTATCTGCTTTGTTTGCTAGGTTTTTTTTTAATGTACTGCTTATGTAATACTTTTTCTTACCATGTCCCTTTTCTACTCTTCAGTTGGTGTTGGTCTCTCCAGTATTCAGTAAGCTTTCGTAGTGTACTAGCTTCAGTACTTCTTCACTGTACTTTATATATTCTTTCAATGTGCTTTTTTTCTTATTCAACTGTCTGGTGTACAGGTAACATTCCACACCCACCTATGCTCCTTGTTGTTTAATGGCATTAAAGGTATCATCACAAAATGTAAGCTGTTCCAAGCAATGCTGCATTGTGCAATTGACGGTGATTTTGTCAATGTCAGTGGTGTTTAAGTGGTGCTTCAGATGTTTGTGATTGCACTCAAGGCACCTACTGTTATTATTGATACTATTTTTGCTTTCTTTTCCCATAGTTATTCTACATCTACTTGCAGGTCTTTATATTTTGTGATTTTCTCCAGTTCTTTCTCTTCTGTTCTGTAGGTACTTCCACATACACTACCCAGACTATTTTGTCTATTATATTCTTGTTTATTGAACTTATATACCATTAATATGGCAGAACTAAAGTAAAATATAATACAAGTAATAAATACTGGGATCATCAACTAGAGGTGCTAATCCTAATGGGCTTTTTGCTTAGATGAGCATGAAGTAGGAGTCCTGAATGCTGCAAGAGAGAAGTTTCTCAAATCTGGATGCCCAGGAACTTCATTTTATTTGAGCATTGGAGAGAAATGCTTCCAGTTTGCTCAGCTGTAAAATGGGGAAGATGAGCTGCTAAAAGAGGCCAAAGGTTACTTTATAGTCTTCAATTTATATAAGCCTTCAATATCTGGATTAAAGTACTTTGCCCAATGCTAGCAGTTTGTGAATGCTGTCAGTGATTGCAATAACCATACACATAGCAAATCATAGCATGTCACAGAGACAGAAAGAAGAGTTTGTTGTCAATGGGCTTTTTCCTACCTCCATATTTTTGTCATCACTTTGGTTTAACCACCTCATTTCACATTCCCCAAACTAATCTCTTTATCCCAATCCTGCCAAAAACAGGGCAAATTAAGGGGTGGAAGGAGAAATCCTAGTATAAGATTTGATCTACAGACAAGAACATTGGAGGTGGCTTAATACAAGCAACAGCTCTGGCTTTCAGGGATTTGCAAAAGGCCAACATGATCAGTAGCAATCTGATTTCTGGAGGAATGGTGTTCCCTGGATGCCATAACAGAAAAGGGTCTCTTCCTGGTCCTGCTAGATGACTCTTCAATGGACAGAACTTGTAGTATGCTTCTCATGGTGGATCTGATGAGATAGGTGGATGCAATTGGGGCAAGGAAATCTCACAAATAATCCTGCCTAATGCAATAGAGGACTTCGTAGGTAACCAGCACTTTGAATTGAATCTGGAAGCACAATCTTGTGGAAGCTTGTGGTGCATAAATGTAACGTGTACACTTTAAGCAGTGCCCATAATTGCTCACAGCATGACATTTTGGACCAGCCTCAGTTTCTGGGTGGTCTTCAAGGACTGTTTCATGTGGTAACCAAGGCATGAATGATTATAAGGAGAACCCCTACTCCAGAAAAGATGTGATTGGTGCAGAAACCAAAGCTGTGCATGCAGAGGAACAAACTATCCTAGAGAACTCATAGTCTTAGTCTTTTTTCCCCCTTGGCTCTTTATAGATGACCTTTCCCATTTATTTTCCCACTGCTTTTTTCCATTTGATTATACTTGACGATTTATAAATTTGTAATGATCCTTCTGCCACAGACTCCCCAGGCTTGCTGAGAACCTGCTTGCTGAGGGCACCCAGCCAAACTGGGTAGAGAGTCAAAGCCAACAAGCCTGCATCCCTTCAGAATCACATCAAACAGGGGGTCAGGATATCATTTCTCCCAGTCAGTAACAATGATCATAGTTCCCTCCTCCTTTTTAATCCACAGTAGCTTTTGTGGTGATGAGTGCTTTTTCTATTAGCCTCTAGCAAAATATTCCTTCAAAAAAATGAATAAATGAATCTGCTGGCAGACTACAATATTGGGGTGGGGTACAGTGTTAGACAGAACAACAGAAGAAAAGGATTTAGGTGTGCTCATAGCAGATGACGGCAAAATGAGTAAACAGTGTATGGCCAGGCAACTGTGAAGACAAACAAAATTTTGGGATTATCACTAGAGGGATCACAAGCAGGAAAGAGGAGGTCCCTAATCCTATTATATAGTGCTTTAATCAGATCTCATTTGGAGTACAGTTCTGGAGACCTCATTAAAAAAATATTGATAAAATTGAGTAAGTCCGAAGACCAAAAAACAAAAATGTTGCTCATCTCCAGACTCCACTGCAAGGGGAGACAAAAGATATCAGGAGAGATTGGTGGAACTAAACATGTGCAGCCTGGAGAGTAGGAGGGAATGGGAGGACACGACTGAAACCTTTAAATATATTGAGGGTCTGCATAAGTTTCTAGAAGGTAGTAGTTTCAATATTAAGCAAATATCAAGAGGGGCATAACCTCAAACTGACAAGAGGGAGGTTCAAAAGTAATGTTAGAAAGTATTACTTTACAGAAAAAGTAGAAGAAGCTGGGAACCAACTTCAAGCAAGGGGGTGGGTCAATCATTGAATCATCAATCATTGAATAAATACATGTCTATCATCTGGGAAAAATTAATCAATAAAATAAAAAATAATAATTAAAAAGAATGAATAAATTAAATTAAAAAGAAAACACAATCAAACGAAAAACTCAAGCGGCAGACTCAATGGACCACTGGGTCTTTTTCTGCCCTCAGTTTTCTATGTTTCTATGAATAGGTGAATCTTTTTATCTTAGTATTACAAGGTATTAGGATTGGGAATCACAGCAGGTAATGATGCTTGTAGTAATAAATCTGATGCCTGATGCTGCTGTAATCTGGTTTGCAACTTCTCAGAAGTTTTCTTTCCCCAATAAAAGTGTTTCTGTTCTACCTTACTGTCGGGTACTGGAGAAAGTCTTTCAAATTTCTCTTGTTAGTGTTTCTAAGTTTATTTTAAGCAGACCCTGCCATAGCACAATAATAATAATAATAATAATAATAATAATAATAATAATAATGTACGATGAATAATAATAATGAAGAGGAGGAGGAGAAGGAGAAGGAGAAGAAGAATGCAATGAGGGAGAGGAAGAGGAAGAGGAAGAGGAAGAGAAGAAGAAGAAGAAGAAGAAGAAGAAGAAGAAGAAGAAGAAGAAGAAGAAGAAGAAGAAGAAGAAGAAGAATGCAATAGTGCATTCTTGGATGTAGGATGAGGGTGAAGATTCATTCTCTGAGCTTGTGGGTTGGTTTCTGAATGTTTTGTTACCAGGTACTAGGTAACATCTTCAGCAGATTTAGGGGATGACAGTGACAGTGTTCTGTTTATAAGGGTTTCAAGTGGTCAGTAGGTCTTGGGGTGGTAAGGTCACATCACAAGACTCTGACCTGTTGGGACCTTCACCCGATGTGACCTCACCATCACAAGACCTACTGTCCACACAAAATCCTTATAAGCAGAAGAACACTGACATCGACACGCCCTAAACTCCATTGAAAATGTTACCTAGCCTGGTAATGAAACATTCAGAAACCAATGCATAAACTCGGAGAACGAACCATTGCCCTCAAGAAGAAGTGTTTGTAAGTTTATTTTATTGTAGGTAGTGGAAGATGGTTTATGCTACACATCATTCAATCACACACAGCATCCCTGACTGCCACCACACTTCTCAATATGAAAATGTTCTCCAGGGGTTGATGATGTGTTCCTTGGGGATCTGCAGCATGGAAAGCCAGAGTGGCTGAAGAACCGAAAAGATAAGCAAAAAATAATAGATTGGACAATTCACACTGCCCACCTCCTAACAAAGCAAATGTAAGAGTAGAATATTTTGTTTTATTCATAAGAACATGATCAACATTCTTTCTTGTTCTAAAAGAAATAATGAAAGCAAACATCCTTTCTTTTCATACTGAATTAGAACTGGCAGGAAAAAAAATAGAACCAGTAGAATTCTCTGCATGACACCAGGACAGAGTTTATTTTCACTATTATCATAACGAAGTGAGCTTTCCCCAAAGGTCTCAGTCCACATCTGCCTTCCTCAATGGCATTCTGAATACGGCAACATAGCTGCTCAGTCTCCAGGGACTTAGTGAAATGGAAGCTTCCCAGAGACCTGCAGCTACACTTGTTTATTACCAAATGCCACTTGTTGAAGAAGAAGAAGAAAAAAAAAGGAGGGGCAGGATCTTGAGCTTCAGCAGGCCTAGGTATATAACTATCTGTGGTAGAAGTCCATCATTCTCTAACCCCCAATCAAGGGGCATATTACCGAAGCCAGAAGGTGTTGTTTATAGTATGCATGTCTCAAAAGCATCCTTCACCTTTCTTGCAGTATAAAACACTGTAATAATAAATCACCCATCGTCTGCTGCACATCCATATCTGCTGCCCAAGAAGGCCCCCATGTAGAGCAGTGGTTGGTTTGGGCTTTTCAAAAGCTCATGGTGGTAGAGGAGGTATCTGGGGGATCACAGAAGGGTCTGGAGAAGAGCCTTGCTTTGAATCCATTACTGGAAATGGGTGTGGGAAACAAAAAAACCGGGTCTTCAATATAGAGAAAAATATCTCAGTTGATTTCCAAACTGAGTTTGTCCATAGCTACTTAAAAGTGAAGATAGTTCTAGAATCCCGGTTTAGAAGCAGCTTAGTAGAAAAGGTATTTCCAAGGCATTGTTACTCTTTGCAAGAGAATACAAACATATGTTTTTGTTTTTGTTTTGCTGGCAGTTTCAAAAAAAGAGGAACAGAAATTCTTCCTGTTTTATTAAAGTGGAGGTTCACTTATTAACCAACATCAAAGTACCTACTTTGGTAATAGAGGGACCAACAACTGTCATTTGGCAAGACAAGGGTAACTACACATTCATGTATGCAAAGTAGAAATTGTCAGTTCATCCAGAGCAAGATCAGACTACATACTATTTTCACTCTGTAGAAGATGCTTCAAGTAAATCAAATGCGTTTTTCTTAATTACAGATTATTCAGCATAGTTATCCATGAGTCCAACATGTAAAACTACTTAAAACTATTAGCACAAAATTGCAATCCTGTGAGACTGTGTCATTAAATGCTTTGAATCAGGGACTCTGTATATTGTATTTCACGTAAAATCTTATTTATTCCAAAGAGCACAACTACTATATAAACAGATATGATAAAATTAACTTTTTGGCTGCATCATGGAAAAGGCACCTATAAAGAACCAGCACACGGATCTCTATATGATGTTTACTAGTTTCTTCCATATAACTGTGTGATTTATAGATTTTTCCTTTTAAGACTCTTGAGATCAGGGAGCATGGCTACAGGGCAATTTCTGCAATCCTGGCTAAGTGCTTTACCTGCACTGAAGTGCAAAAAGCTGTAAAGAAAAAAAAAGGTGTAGCTCAGAAATGCACTCCTTATTCCATGAATTGCTAAAGTCATGAGTGGCTTGTTATTCTGAGATTGCTGTAAAGACAATACAAGTAAACCAACATAGATTGATTTACTTACATACATGCTTTATAAGGGATTCAAGACTGCAGAATGAAAAATTGATGGTGGCCAACATTGGAACAACTAATATTCATGTTATTTCTGAGTAAGAGGAATGTTCATTCTATTTCTATTTTACAGATATGACCAACCAAGTCACAAAAATAGAAATTATAGGAGGCAGCAACTATCAAATCCCTCTCTCCAAACTAAAGACAGTATGCCTGCAATCACACCTGATGCTTAAACACGACTAGACTACAATGAACTGGGAGGGGAAATCTCTCCACTTAAAAATCAATTCCTTTTAACCATCAGGTGATTTCGTGGGGGAAATAGCATTCAGCTGGTGTTTAAAGATCATAAAAAACGAAGTGGGTGTTTCATCCACTAATTCAGAGCAGCGTCCTGATCATAATCTGTGTGCCTGAAGGACCTCACTCTGCATGCCAACTACGGTCGAAGATTCAAACCCACATCCATGTACAGAAAGGGTGAAAAAGATCCAATTTTGGATCACCTTTATAAGACAAGTGATCAGAGAATCCAATAGGCGAGTTAAATCACTATGTTCCTGTGGAAGAGGTGCAGCTAAAGCTTAAAGGAAAGCGCTAAGGTGCTGCCCGGTCCATCTTAATGGGGAAAGGCTCGCACTACCAAACCCAACCTCGACCTGTTGAATGTTCCTTAAAAAAAAAACCCACCTAAGAGGGTGAATTGCACTTCCTGCATACCATTCCCGCCCCCACGCCCCTCGCTGTTGTTCCTTTTTCAATACCATCGGTATCCTCACAAGAAGACGCCGCAGCAGTGCGTTTTGGCTGCCGGCTGCGAGCGAACTCTCTTCTGCCTTTGTACCTTGGTTTTAACCCGCTCCGTCTCCCATTGTGGTCTGAGCGTTCGGATCAGCTGCAGAGCCCCCGGCAGGACGTTAGTCTCATCCACTGCAATGCTGACACGCCGGACGGCTGGGTAGCTGGAGAAGACGCGCGCGCTCTCCTCCTCCTCCTCCTCCGCTCCCTCCATGCCCCATCGGCAGCTCAACCACCACGCGGCTGGGCTTCAAGGTGCAAGGCAGAGTTAGGGAAACGGAAGAGCAGCCTTTCCCACCAGCAACTCCACCCCCCTCAGCAACGGGAGGCTTGCGAGGTAGCCCATGTGGAGGAGATGGGAAGGGGCTGGGAGGGGAGGAGCCAGCCCCGAGAGGAATCCATGAGTCACGCCGCCGCCACCACCACCATCTCCTCCTCCTCCTCCTCCTCCTCCCACCGCACCCCCAGCAAGCATTTCTTATTGGAACATCCAGGCTGCCCGGATTGTGATGTCAGAGGGAGGAATCGTTCGCTGCCAGACCACAGCAGCCCCCCGCCGCCCCGCCCCGCACTAGAAGCAGCCCTCCTCCAGGAGGGCAAGTGACAGAACGCTAGCCGGGCGCGGGGGTGGAGGAGGAGGATGCCATCGCCGGCTGAGCATCTTTCCGCCAGGAAGGTGCTGCTCCCGGCGCTCTTGTTAGAGGACGACACGATTGGCGCTTCCAAAGCCAAAGCGGCGCCCGCCAAGCTCGGCTCTCGGGACTTTCTGGATCTAAGACGCCGGGAAAGGGGTTGGGGAAAGAGCTGCGAGGATTAATTACTGGCGAGGGAACGAGCGTCCACCACCCGGATCTGTGCTTTTATTGCTGCGAGTCTTTTTTCAGCTTCTTTGCTCGGAGGAGGTGAGCGCCGCTGCACACGTTGCTTTGTGTGCGCGGCGGGCTGCCCTGAGCCACAAAACAAGCGCCCAACGCCTCGTAGCCTAGCTCGGGACGCGAACCCCGCTTAGGTTAGGGTTCAGGGAATTATGCGAATGCAGGAAATTGAGTTCAGTGGGTTGGAATATCAGATGAGCAACTTTCCACAGAAATATTCTTAAGCGGCAGACAACTAAGCTGGTTTGACAACCAGACAAGCAAGAATTCACCAGGGATTATCAGACTAATTTTTAACTGTCATGCAATTAAAGGCAAAGTATCTTCACCAAGCTTGGTGAGAGGAATTCCCAGGCCTGCTTCAAACAAATATTATGAAACGGTTAATGTGTCCAACTAAGATCCTTTTCACACCTGATCCTAACTCCTGCACAGCATGCTCTTTGCTCTTCCTCCTCCTTCCCTCCCACACCTAAACTTTTGTTTTTTTCCTTAACTCTGTCAATGGTTAAAAATGTGACACAGGTTCTGCCAGTGGTGTATTAACCGTTAAGTAGTAGACTAAGCACGTGCTTAAGGGCACCAGGCCCAAAGGGGGCAGCACAAAAACTTTTATGTAGCTTAAGCTTGGCTTCGTTTGTACAGTATATACAAAGGAGGAGGGCACCAAGATTTGTCAGTGTTTAGGGCACCAGTGAGCCTTAATCCGCCACTGGGTTCTGCCGTGGATACAATCTGATACGCTTCACTGACCATTTGTTGATGGAACAATTTGAATGGAAATAGCCTTGGTAACAGTCGCCACTTTTAGCTAACACAAAGCATGCCTCTCACCCTTTTCTCCCTGGACACTGTCTTCCACAGTCATTCTTAGGACAGTAGGAAGTCTGATTGGTTCAACCCAGCTTTTCCTCCTAAGCTCAGCTTGAAGACCTGGAGCACCCGAGAGGTCGTAAGTGTTGATCATATGAGCCCAGGTCATTGCAACTTTTGTAAATATATGCCAATTGCTAAGCACCTGGATTTTAATCACATGACCATGTGGATGCTGCAACAGTTGTAAGAGTGAGGATCAGTCTTGATAAAGTCACTTCGTTCAACTCAGTCGTTAAACAATGGTCATCAGTCAAGGACTACCTCTGTTGCATTTATTTATTTATTTATTTATTTATTTATTTATTTATTTATTTATTAGACTTATATGCCGCCCTATCTCCCTGAGGACTCAGGGCGGCTTACAAAGTAAAAACGATAATACAAATATACAAATATTAAAAAACTATTAAACCCAAGGTCTCATAAACATGCCAATTAAAACTATGCTAAAAACCCTCCCCCCACATCAGTCCGGGTAGGCTAGTTGAAACAGCCATGTTTTTAGGCCACGGTGGAAGGAGCGGAGGTCAGGGGCCACCCGGAGCTCCAGCGGGAGCTGGTTCCATAGGGTGGGTGCTCCCACCGAGAAGGCCCTACTCCTGGGGACTGCCAGCCGACATTGCCTAGTCGACGGCACCCAGAGAAGGCCCTGTCGGTGGGAGCGCACGGGACGTTGGGAAGCTGTTATTGGCAGCAGGGTCTCCCGCACATATCCTGGTCCAATGCCATGAAGGGCTTTATAGGTCAACACCAGCATTTGTTCCTTGTGAAGGGAAAGGGGACACAAGTCCTGGATTCAAGTCCACTCCTCCTACACACACAAAAAAGGAAAAAATACCACTATTCCATCATTTCATTCGTAAGTACTTGCAGAGAAGAGGGACCAGAGATAAATCTTGTCAGTTTTGCTCTGTCTCTGTTGTTTTGGGTTACAGTATGAAGGAAGACAATTGCAAGGTTTACAGTCAAAACACTCCAGATCAATCCTAGCTCTATTTTGAAGCAGAATTACTTGGATGGTGTATATTTGTGGAACATAACAACCAATATGAGTGGCTGGTGAGCCGTTTTCCCTCACAAGATGTGTAGATAAAATGCCACTTAAGCTGAATTTGGGGAGATACAATAAGGCAAGATTTCTTGTCAGTGGGAAAAGAGATGATTCATAGTTTTACAAAGCCTCATCAGTGGAAAACTGAGACGTCCCTTTTTTTTAATGCAAAAGATAGAAATAATTTTAGCTGCTGAATGTAAACAATACGTAGAATTACATAGATCAGGAAATTATTTTGGGGTGGTGAAAAGTATCCTAATGGTAGTGACCTATGATTAAAAGCTATGTAGACAGTAATGTAGCAGCACATGGTCCTGTCATTGATGGTCAGTGTTTTCAATTATCTAAACTGCAACTGAAACAACTCAGTATTTTCAAAGCTCCCATTTTCAATGGACTGAAACCTAGTAGTTTTCAGAAGCAATGGAAGATGTGCCTACCAGCTGCCTTTTGGTCTGTGTCACTTGGAGGAGTAAGCAGGAAAACTTCCCATGACTGAATCTATGACCATAGAAAACAGACACATTAAAAATTCCAACAAGTGACCTATTAAAGAACACCTTGGTCTAGACCAGGAATGTCAAACTGGCGGCCCGTGGGCCAGATGCGTCACGTGCAGGCCACACCCACCCCCGCAAAGGGGAAAAGCACCATGAAACGTCACCTGAAGGCAACGTGACGCTGCGAGTTTGACACCGTGGTCTAGATAAGAATTGGATGCCTTACTTACTCTACAAATGGTTATTCCAGTTCACATCTGGTTTAAAAATAATAAGTGTGAAAGTTCTGAAGTTTCCATAAGTGCTCAGTTTCAAAGCTGGCCATCATGTTAGTCTTCCTGACTATAATTAATTCTGTTATACATTTATTCAAATAAGAATTATGACAGAATATGAGCAATTATGACAGAATATGAGCATGGTGGCACAGTGGTTAGAGTGCAGTACTGCAGGCTACTTCTGCTGACTGCCAGCTGCCTGCAATTTGGCAGTTCAAATCTCACCAGGATCAAGGTTGACTCAGCCTTCCATCCTTCCGAGATGGGTAAAATGATTGTTGGGGGCAATATGCTAACTATAAACTGCTTATAGAAGGCTGTAAAGCACTGTAAAGTGGTATACAAGTCTAAGTACTATTGCTATGTGTCTGTGTATATTATCATATGCAGATCTCTACTCCTTTTTAATTCTGTATTTTGGTTGTCTTTTTTATTTTGACGATCTATCAATAGCCACCTTCATTAAAATCCTTCTCCCTGTCCAGCATGTTAATTTTCCATATAACGGCGACCTTGTTTGTTTGTAGAGAAATATAAGGTGTGAACATCACCTGCATTTGAAGTGGAAATGGCAAGAAGCTGGTTCTCCTCAAAAGTTTTTTGTGGGAACAAGATTCAGCATATTATAACCACTAAATCTTTAGTAAGGAAAATGTTAGCATATTCCCAAAAAATAAAATACTTTGAAGTTAATTTCACTCAAAGTACAGTATGTGATTTTCTACAGGAGAGGAAAAAATATCCTCCCTTAAATATCCAGCTAACTAACTCAAACTCAATTAATTGAATAAGTATCATCAAGCTGCAGGGAGTGATTTCCTCCTTTTAAAGTAGAATGAGTCTAATTACTTTAATTAGAACTGCTATAATTGTCCTATTTTCTTTGTGGGGCTCAGTTTGCTTAATTGCCTGGTTGGGAATAGTGTGAATTGCTAATATCTCCTGGTGGAAGGTCACTAGTGGCTTCCTTCCAAAATCATCTTTATGTCATACACATTGGCAGACAGGAAATTGTCCTGTCACTTCTGGGTAGAGGTGATAATGGATGCTTCAGCTGATAGAAATACGCAGTAGTGGTTTAATTTTGGAGAATTACATCTCACCATATTTGGGGTGGTCAAATCTGGTTTGCTGGTTTGGACTCAAATCCATCTTAGTCAAAGCCAGCTAAACCCCTCTAACCTGAGATCATCATTATTTAAAGCAGGGGGTGGCAAACTTGCGTTGTCACATGACATATCGCAACTTTTTCCCCTTAGTTAAACTGGATGTGGGCGTGGCCAGAGTACGACGCATTTGGCCCACGGGCCGCGAGTTTGACACCCCTGATTTAAAGGCAGGTATGTGCATGAAAGTGGTAATTAGACTCAGTGATTAATTATATAGAATAATATCTAAAATATTCTTGAATGGGAAGATGAACAAGAACTGTTGGAAAAGTTAGTTTAGTTTAGTTTAGTTTATTGTCTTTGCACCTTGTACAACGAAGTTAAATACCATCTTCAGTGTACATTATGACTATGAAAATAAACACAAGCACACATCCTTCACATTTTATACATTGAATGAAAACCCCTGATATTGCATTAATATTGCGCTATACAGTAGAATTCAATAAAGTTACTGCCCTGGGATAGAAACTGTTTTTCAGCCTATTTGTCCTTGTTTTTATTATCCTGTACCGTCTGCCAGATGGTAATAGTTCAAAAAAAAGGTGCCCAGGATGAGATGGATCTTTGAGAATGTTTTGAACTTTCTTATGGCAGTGGGAGCTATAAAGCTCTTCCAAAGAGGGGAGAGGGCAACTAATGATCTTCTGGGCAATGATGTTAACCCTCTGGAGTGCTTTCCTATCTGCCACTGTGCAATTGGCAAACCATACACAGGTGTCATATAGAAGTATATAGAACATACTACATAGAATTATTGTGAGAGCCACTTTTTTTGCTTCATGCTGCCTTAAGCAGTTCTATTTTCAGGAAGATAAAATCTGTCATTGATTACCGAGTTTATACATGTTATGTATGCAGGTTTGAATGTCATTGGTTAAGTTTGAACTGTTTTTGTAAAATGTCAGAAATGATTGGTTTAAAAAGTGTGGGAAAACCCTGCACTCTGATTGGCTGGCAACTGTGGCTGCTGGCTATAAGTAGCAGCGCAGTCCAGCCAAATCGGGTCTGTTATGAGCTGTAGTCACTAATAAACTCTTCACTGAAGCACTCTGCGTTTGACTCTTCATGCAAATCTAACACTGGCGACGAGGGTGGGATCCTTCCCGAAGAGAAGACAACGCGGAGAAGAAGCCGAGAGAGATGGCTGTGCTGAACACCCCCCCAGCCCCGTTCGATCCGACAGCAGAAGACTGGGACTCGTATGCAGATCGTTTCCAGATGTATTTGGAGGGAAATGATCTCGCCAACATTTCCGACAAGCAGAAGAGGGCGGTCTTTCTTACCCACTGCGGTCTGGCCGTTTTCAAGATGGTGAAGGCATTGGCGGGAGCTGCAGACGTGAAGGTAATGGACTGGCCCGATTTAGAAAAGTTATTAAGAGCCCATTACACACTACAAGTATCGTGCCTCATTAAGAGACACGAATTCTACCGTCGGGATCAAGGGGAAAGCGAAAACATTAATGACTTCGTGGCAAGTTTAAGGGACATTGGGGTGCATGTGAATTTATCAACTTAGAAGAGGCCATGCGCGATCGATTTGTTCTAGGCCTAAAAGACAAGGTTTTGCAGAGCAAATTATTAATGAAACCTAAGATCACGCTTAAGGAGGCCATAGAAGAAGCTTTTTCAGTGGAAGCTACCAAGTCCTCAGCAGCAGCCATGAAGAAAATGAATAAGGCCAAGCCATCCTGATGTGAAAAATCCACAACAACTCATTGCGAGCAAATAGATTCTGATTCAGACTGTAGTGAGGTGGAGGAAGGAATTTATAGACTCAGAATGGAGAAGAAAAGAAAAGACCTTGGAAGAAAGAGGCAAGACTTTTATTGCAGAGGTTGTGGGGGCCACCCCGCACTGAATGCAAGTTTCTTGATACCATCTGCCTCCGTTGTGAAAAAGAGGTCACCTAGCAAGAGTCTGCAAATCATCCAGAACTCCACCAAGCAGAAAGAAGTTTCCTGACAAAGATTTCAAGCCTAACAACTTCAGTGAGAAAATGGGGCTAATACAGAAGCAAATGGGAAGAATGGAACTCATCAAACAGTCACCATTGGTCATTCTTCAACCTTAAGAAGCAGAAAAGTACATGTGAAGGTACTAATTGAAGGAAGGCCTTGCCAAATGGAAGTGGACTCAGGCTCCTATTTATCTATGGTGTCATGGGACACTATTCACAGGCTACTTCCCAACATTCAGAAGAAGCATTTCCAGAAGCAAGCACTGACTCTTAAAGACTACCAAGGGAACAAGATTCCAGTAGTTGGAACAAGAGAATTCATTGTGAAGTTCAAAGGCCACACCAAACGTTTGCCCCTGACCATCGGGACAAGGACCGCCCAAGCTTGCTGGGACTTGAGTGGTTCAATCCACTAGGCATCGAGGTGACTGGCATCAATCACGTGAGCAACACTGAATGGGAGGAGGCCCTGAAGTCTGAGTTTCCAGAGGTCTTTAGCACGGATTGGGCAAGTATATGGGGACCCCTATCACTTTCAACCTAGATCCCAAGGTGCCCCCAATTCGCTTAAAGCCCAGAAGGGTCCCATTTGCCTTAAAGGAAAAATTGATGCACAATTAGATAAACTAATAGCTCAAGGAATTTTAGAGCCCACTGACCACTCCAGATGGGAGACACCCATAGTCACACCAGTCAAGACTGATGGGTCAGTGAGAATCTGTGGGGACTATAAGGGGACATTGAACCATGCGCTTCAGCAGAGCGCATATCCAGTTCCAGTGGTGCATCATTTATTACATTCACTTGGCAGGGGTACAGTCTTTGCCAAATTGGATCTGGCCCAGGCATATCAACAACTAACAGTTGATGATGCCACTGCAGAGGCCCAAACCATTGTAACTCATAGAGGTGCCTTCAAATGTAAAAGGTTACAGTTTGGAGTAAGCGTGGCACCAGGCATTTTCCAAAGCCTTGTGGAAAGGATGCTCCAAGGACTGCCAGGAGTAGTGCCTTACTTTGATGATGTGTCAATCTCTGCTGAAAATGACACTGAAAATGACAAGAGAGACTCAGAGAAGTCCTTACCAGATTCAAGAAAGTGGGGTTAAAAGTCAAGGAAGAAAAATGCACTCTTAGAACTGACAAGGTTGAGTTCTTGGGCTACATGATTGACAAGCATGGCATCCATCCTACAGATGCCAAGGTTCAAGCAATCAAGGAAGCCCCTAGACCAAAATGCAAAACAGATTTGCAAGCTTTCCTGGGACTCATTAACTTTGATCACATGTTCCTACCTCAGAAGGCAACCATTGCAGAACCATTACACAGATTACTTGACAAAAGTCTGTTTGGGTCTGGGGCAGGAAGGAACAATCAGCATTTAACAGTATTAAAAGACTAATCACGTCTGATGCTGTACTCATACAGTTCTCTGAGAATTTACCTGTTGTACTGACTTGTGATGCATCCCCTTTTGGAGTGGGGGGGTTTTTGAGCCACAGGCTTCCCAGCGGAGGAAGCCCCTATTGCATTTTACTCTTGCACCTTGACCAAAGCAGAGAGGAATTACAGCCAATTGACAAGGAAGCATTGGCAATTGTTGCAGCTATCAAGAAATTTCATGAGTATTTATATGGGAGAACATTTACCATTGTCACAGATCACAAACCTTTGTTAGGCATTGTGGCAGGAGACAAACCTACACCCACTATCCTGTCACCAAGAATGCTGAGGTGGACTGAATTTCTTGCTGCTTATTCATACAAACTTATCCACAAGCCTGGCAAGACATTGACATTGCTGATGCCTTGAGTCGTTGCCCACTTCCTTGTCACAAGAGGACTTTGAACCTGAGGCACACACCTTTTTCCTAGAAACTGTTGCCAAGCTTCCAGTACACGCTGCTGAAATTGCCAGAGAGACTGCCAAAGACACTTTATTGGCTCCTATTATTGGCTGGATTAAGAAAGGTTGGCCTCTTCAGATCTACCTCACCTTGCCCAACCTTTTAAATCCAGGCAAACTGAATTATCTGTATTAAGAGGATGTATTTTGTGGGGTAACAGGGTGGTTATTCCTGCAAAACTGCAAAGGGAGGTTTTGGAAATGCTACATGAGGGTCATCCTGGTATTTTAAGGATGAAGGGATTGGCCAGGAGTTATGTATGGTGGCCAGGTATTGACAAAATGGTGGAAAACTGGGTTGCATATTGTCCCACCTGTCAGGTAGTCAGGCCTGCCCCACCTCTCGCCCCCAAACAGGAATGGGAATGTCCTAGGGGCTCCATGGTCTAGGATTCACATTGATTTCGCTGGCTCTACCAGACGGCACACCTTCCTTATTATAGTAGATGCATATTCCAAATGGCTAGAGGTAATCCCTATGGCATCCACCACAACTGATGCTGTCATCAAGCAGCTTAAAAAGTTTTTTGTAACCCATGGATTACCTGATGTTCTTGTCTCTGACAATGGCCCTCAATTTACATCCAACCCTTTGAATCCTATCTAGCACAACTGTATCAGACATGCCCTGACAGCCCCTGGCACCCTTCGCTAACGGCCGGCTGAACGAATGGCACGTTTTACCAGGATAGCTTCAGCAATTGGGTCCTGGGGACATCACTGAGAAAGTTGAAAAACTTCTTAGTGTTCAGCACATCACTCCTAACCCATCAACTAACTTATCCCAGCAGAGTTGTTGATGGGTAGGAAACTTAGTCTCCCCTGACCGCCTTCATCCCACTTACCACCCAACGCACCACTAGATTCCACTAGCAAAGTTCGCACGTTCAGTGTGGGTGATTCTGTTTATGCTAAGAACCTTATGGGTGAGCTTCATGGATTCCTGCTGAAATAACTCAAATCACAGGTCCTCGTTCTTACAGGGTACAAACAGAGGATGGAGTCCTCTGAGCAGGCACATTGATCAGCTTAGATCCAGGTTACCTCAGGAACATCGCAATTGTTCCTCTCTAGTTCCCATACCTAATGCTTTTTCTAGGGGAGGGGAGGAACATGAGGATAATCAGCAAACAAGAATCACCCCATGTGTAACGAGCCATTACAACAGGAACCATCCCAAAACCTGTCACAATGCCAAAATCCATCCTTACAAGAGGAAGATTGCACATCACTACCTGACTTGGGTGCTGACATTGGGCTGGAGATGGGTTGGGAGGAGAGACCAGATTCTAACAATCAAACAGGGTCTTCTTTCACAGGAAGCCCAACTGGGGAAATGTCAACAGACACATTTCCCCTCTCACTGGGTGAGAACGTTAAAACTTCTGAACCACGAAGGTCTCAATGTACACGTAAAGCCCCACCTATTTAAGAATACATTAGATAGGTTGGGGTTTGAGTATGGACTGAACCTAGTGGGGAGGGTGTTATGTATGCAGGTTTGAATGTCATTGGTTAAGTTTGAACTGTTCTTGTAAAATGTCAGAAATGATTGGTTTTAAAAAGTGGGAAAATCCTGCACTCTGATTGGCTGGCAACTGTGGCTGCTGGCTATAATAGCAGCTAGAGTCCAGCCAATCGGTCTGTTATGAGCTGTAGTCACTAATAAACTCTTCACTGAAGCACTCCGCGTCTGACTCTTCATCCAAATCTAACAATATACATATAACAATTATGTCACATTTCATTGCAGTATCCTTTTCTTTTCTATAATATTATCTTTCTGAAGGAAAAGGTCACAAAGTGAGGGAAAAGCCCATTTAATGTTGGGATCAGAATATAGGCTGAACTAACAGATTTTAATTATCTTCAGTAGGAGGATGAAGTTGCACTCTGGAATCCCTGCATGATACTTGTATGACATTGAAGACTATCTATTGACATCATAGGCAAGCTGTCTGTATCCTAAACCAGTGGTCACCAACCAGT